>JAVTVY010052883.1:0-277243 GCA_036873755.1 Hanleya hanleyi | reverse complement strand
TCGGGTGGGACCATTACTCTGTCAGTAAGGTAAGTTTCAGTTTAAAAATGTAAAATTTACATGTAAATTTATTATATTTTTTACACAGTGAAACTGACCTTACTGACATATGCGAGAATCCCAAAGCAGGACGGAGGGAAGTCAAAGTGACAGCGACTAATGGCGTGAGGACTAGACGGAAGTCAGCAAGAGACTTCATGCTGGCCATAAAACTTAAATAAGAATAGGCTTCCATAAAGACTCAACAGTGACAGGGTCATATAACGGTATCGTAGACACTGTCCCTATAGTAAGCCCAGACCTCCCAGGCTCATCGGCGCTGACATAATGGAAGTTATATACACGTGCCCCCCCCCTTTTTTAAAAGAAAGTTTTTTATGAGGAAACGTGTTCTTACCATTAAAAACCGATAAAAACACACAGGCCTCTAGTGTCTGTGTGCTGACCCGACCCCGGTGATCTGCTGCGCTGTCACCAGTGGTCCCAAGGAAAATAGGTCGTTCTTGATAAGTGTCATGTCTCTCAAGTAGTATGATGCGAAGGTTGTGTGAGATCTCCAAAAACAAGCCCTCATAATATCAGTTACCGACCTGTTGGTCCACAAAGGCCAGGACGCCCTAAGCGCCCTGATCTCATGTGCAGAGACATCACACAACGCAGCCTGCATCGATGACACTCCATCGTAGGCTAACCTAATAGTTTTGGAGAGCCAAGAAGAGATAGTGTTTTTAGATATCTCTTGTTGGCTCCGGGGACAAAATGGTATAAATAACCGCCTTCGCCCAGCACGTAGTACTTTAGTGCGACTAATATATACAGTAAGGGCACGAACCGGACACATAAGGTTGTCCGATTCTAACCCTGAGGAAAGGAAATCAGCTAAAGCTGGAACCCTAAAATCTCTACAAGAAGTGTCGTACAGAGATTGGTTCTTGGCTACAAATTCAGGAATGGTAGTAAGTACCACATAAGTCCATCGAGAATCATGCCTAATTTCCCTAGCATCCAAAGCGTGTAGTTCTGACACGCGAGCCGCTGAAGCCAAGGCTAACAAAAAAACTGTTTTGTAGGATAGGAATTTCAGATCGGCTGTAGTTATGGGTTCGAACGGAGGTTCTGATAAACTCCGTAGAACTAATGCTAAATCCCATTTAGGAAGTTTTGGTACAGAGACAAGCCTGTCAATCCTAAACGATCTAACCAGAGCTGTTAGATTAGGATCAGAGGCAGGATTAACGCCAGTAGACAGGTTAATAATCCTAGATAATGCAGATCTGTAACCATCCACCGTAGATGGAGCAAGACCCTTGTCTTGAAACAGGTGTAACAAGAAATCTGCTATCTGCTGAACAGAGGCAGAACGGGCATCAATGTTTCTTCCAGTACACCACTCATGGAAGACCCTCCACTTCCCTTGATAACAAGCTGATGTGGAGGATCGAGTGGAAGCGACCATTCTTCTTGAAGCTTCCCTAGAAAACCCAACCTCAGTGAGCTGATCCTTGAGCACTTGCAAGCGTGCAGATGGAATGCCTGAGGTTTGTGGTGGAAAATTGCTGACTTCGGTTGACGAAGTAGTTTTTCCCAAAGAGGTAGTCGTCTTGGGACGTCTACCAGTAATTCCAGAAGGTCGGGAAACCACGGACGAGCTGGCCACCAAGGGACAATTAGATAAACCACGCATGGATGCGCGCGTATCTTTGTAGAACTAGAGGCAGGATTGAAGGGGGCGGGTAAGCATACGCTATTAGACCCGTCCAATCCTGCGATAGAGCATCGACTCCCACTGCTAGAGGATCCAGTACAGGGGACATATACAGAGGGAGTTGATGATTCAGGTGAGTAGCGAACAGATCTATCAGCGGTTGTTCCCAAATCTGAGTGATTTGGCGCAGAATGTCTGTGTGAAGCTGCCACTCCGTCGGTATAATCTGATGTTTTCTCGACAGTGCGTCGGCTAGTACATTCAGATGTCCTGGTATGTGTCTGGCACGAAGTATGATATCGTTCTGCCAGCACAGATGGTAGAGTATCTCGGTCTGCTTCAGAAGCTTCGAGGACCGAGTTCCCCCCATCTTGTTGATGTAAGCTAAGACAGTTGTGTTGTCTGTAGCTACCAGAACCGACTGGCCTTAGAGGTCCTGTATCAATAAGAGTATTGCTCGATTGACGGCCATGAACTCTAACACATTGATATGGAGTAACCTCTCCTGCGGAGTCCAATAGCCTGATATCGACTTGGATCCGAGGTGGGCCCCCCATCCTTGCATCGAAGCATCCGTGAACAGCTGATGAGTAGCTTGAAATGGAAGCAGTGTTACACCAGGCATCACGTTGAGAGGGTCCATCCACCATAATAGGTGATGTTTGACTTCCTCTGTGACAGGAATCATGGGATTCCTGTGCCTGTGTGGCCAATGCTGATTTAAATAGATCATTAGTGGCCGTAACTGTAATCGGCCCCGTGGTGTGACATCCTGTGTGGATGTCAGTAGACCGATTATTGATGCAAACTGGATGGCAGTGCGGCAAGAATGTCTGATGAACAGTGGAATGTCGCGACATATCTTGCACCAACGAACTTCCGGTGGCCGAGCAATGACCAATTTGGTGTCGTATGCCACGCCTAGGAAGTTCCGTTGTTGTGACGGTGTTATCTCCGATTTTTCCTCGTGTGGGAGATAACCCAGTAGTTCGAGGATGTGCCATACAAATGTTGTATCGCATCGGAGTTGTATTCTGCACATATTCCTGATAATGGAATCGTCTAGGTAAAAATGATATTTGATACTTCGACTGTGCAGATACGCCGCCACTGGCTGAAATACTCTGGTGAAGATCCAAGGGGAACTGGCTAGACCGAAAGGTAGGGCCTGGAATTGGAAACGGCGAGCACCGACCAGGAATCTCAGGTACTTCCGGTAACTTGGATGAATCGGGATATGCAGGTAAGCGTCCCGAAGATCCAAGGAAGTTAACCATTCCCCTTGAACCAGAGCGGTCCTGATGGACCGGAAGGACTCCATCCGAAAGTGAGGGGTTTTCATCAGGAAGTCCTTGTTCAGCCTGCGCAGATTTATTATCATGCGCATTTCCGGTGTATCCTTCTTTGGCACAAGGAAGACCGGAGAATAGAACCCGGGGGACCGGTCGTGGACCGGAAGTTCTATTACTGCATGCTTCTGGATAAGTTTGTCCACAGATGCCTGTGTTACCAGAAGGTGTGCCTTCCGTATAGGTATACGGGAGGGCTTGGGAGCAGCAGTAAGGGGTGGATCTATAGTAAATTCTAGGGGGTAACCGTATCGAATAGTACGGATTACCCACGGATCCATCCCCAGTTTTTGCCAATTCCGCCAAAATCCTTGAAGTCGTCCCCCGACCGGGAGACTGGATTTCGGCGGGACCGGAAGTTGAGGCAATTCGTGGTCCCGCCATGTCATGAGATTGACATGGCCCGAATCGTCACCGGCCCTGCTGCTTTTTGCCATGACCTTTCCCTTTACCTTATAGTTGGGATTGGTCTGGCCTTGCTGTTGTGGCATGCGACCCGCCGCTTGAGACTTCCCTTTTGGACCGGAAGCGGAAGTAGTCGGCCTAGGTTGCTTGGCTGGTGGACCGGAAGTGTCCGTAGAAATACGTTTTCCTGTCCCCATACCACCCGCTCTAGGCGGAGGATTAGGCTTAGCCTTCTCCACCGTATCCCTTAGAGACGGTATAATGCCATTAAACAACAGCGAAGATGCTGGCGATTGCTCCTTCAAAGTACGAATGACTATATCAGGAGCATGGTTGACAACGGAAGACAAGTAAGCTTGTCGTCTCAGATGAACAACCATCGCAGCATTGAACGCGGCTAAAGCCATTGCATCAGCATTAGCTTTAGCAGCCACGTTCTGAAGATCCGCCAGTAATTGTAGCTCAGGACTACTACTGGCTGCTAACTGCGAACGCGACAACCTGCTCAACACAGTGGATATGGCCGTTAGAAACCAGTCCATGTGAGAGGCTATGGCTACCCCCTGCCGCGCAGCTTCTTCCATAGTAGAAGACTGCTTATCAGTTAGCGGGATCAAGACCTTGGAAGGGACCTTGTTGCCTTTACATATGTCGGCAAGATCAGGTTCCGGTTCCGCGGCCTTAAAGTCATATGCCGAATCATGAATTCCGTACGCTCTAGACGTGGGCTTCTCCACCGGAAGTGGTGCCGAAGCGGAAGCCGGTCTAAAGAGTGCACGTTTTCCCGTTCTTGTAATACGTTCCTGCATTGTTTTAGGCTGGGCTAAAACCGTATCAAGAACGGAACATAAACCATGAATGGCATCTGACGCAGGAAGTGACGACGTCTGCATGGTAGTTGTCGACGGAGCCTCTGCCATAGTATGTAGGCGAGAGGATGTCGGCGGTGGGGGTCGTGACATATTAGGGTACAACTCGTACAGAGCTTCTAGTACCTCTGAATATGAACGTCTCTCCGGATCATGATCACTGTCATTATCCTCAATGGATTGACGTTGCGCGACCCCCTGACGTCTCATCGATGGGTCAGTAGACAAATCAATCGGATCAGACGATACTACCGGAAGCTGTGTCGGAACCGGGGATGGAACCTGAACAGTACCGGAAGCGGAAGTCAAGAGTCGCCGGAACTGATCTAGTTCAGCTGCCTGTTGTTCCATTCTTTGCAGAATAACAGCAGACAGAGAACCATCAATAACCGGAACTCCCGTATTGATTTGTGGACTATTAGAGACCCGCCTATAAGGGGATGCAATAGGCCTAGCCCACTGCATTTCCGGACGAACCGGAAGTCTCAACCCACCGGGGTTTGTCACAACAGGCCTCCTTATAGTGGGACCGGAAGGACGAAAAGTCCTAACCGGAATCCCGGAGTTAACCATACCGGAACCCGCAGGCGACCGGAATTGGCTGACAGGAAGTTGATAATGAGCCCTATATGGGTTTATGACACCCGACCCAGAACCATTCTCAGTCATACCCTGTTGTGACTGGAACAATGCCGTATTGTTTCTATTAACACTCTGAGGTATTAAGTGTGAAACTGGCATTGTTCCTGCAGAACAATGACCTCGATCCCCTGCGTTTGTCAACCCAGAGGTGTTCAATTGCAAGGGATTTAATCCTACCCGGCCTTGCGTGATAACTCCCGTGACTGGGGTATTACGTAAGGTCGTGGAGTTTACTCCTGGTAAGACCATGGATACATTGTCTCTATATCCACCAGAGGTATTGTCTGCTGTGCTGAAATTAACTATACCTGGTATTACACCATAGTTATTTACAGCACCACTTACCATGCCTAAGGCTGCCCCTGGAGCAACAGGGAGTGTCGAAATTGGTTGACGACCAACAAACGACACCTGGGAATTATTAGATATCGGGGTATTCCCAGCGGGAGTCCCCCCAGTGATATCATTCCCAACAGCACATACGGGCGTACTTACAACGTCACCAGTGTTTATGCCCGGAGTCAAAGTGGTCCTCATCTCGTTCGTCTCGATTTCCATGGGGGACACACTTTCGGGAAGATCTAGTTCCACTGTGACCTCGGCTGACTCTCCCGTACCTTCATCTAGGACGGACCCCATTACTTTTACCTGTTTCTTCCTTTTACCTGTGGACAGATCAGAAACAAAAGTACTAGTGCTTGGCGCAATACCTTTATCTAATAAAGAACGTAAAGGGCCCATCCAAGGACTGCCAATCGATGCAGGCTTCTTCGCCGTCCCATTTTCAATAAAATGGGAGGGCGGAGTCATGATATTAGTCTCCGACATTAAACCAGGGGGAAGGGAACCCGCACGAGACCCGGTCATTAAATCTTGAAATAAATCATCGGGCCATTGTTGACACTCCTGACATCTATGGGTACAATCACAAGCAATATTGCCTCGACACGCAAGACAAACAGAATGTAAGTCGGTCGTTGATTTAGACTTCCCACAGACGGAACAGAACATAGAGGCCATTATTTTATCGACAGATATACACAAGAATACTTCCCAACTTGATCTTTTCGTTGCTTTGTAGACTTGTAGATGATGTTATCACTCGTTGTAAACGTAAAATCCTTCCGTAATACGCTGGAGCTTTACACACGATCTTTACAGTAGCTAGCTAAGTAAAGAAGTGAAGATCTATTGTGATTGAGTGCTGGCGTGGGTGATTAGGCGGGAAATGAACTGTGCTATTGTTTTAATTTCTTCACTTGTTAATCCGTGTTTGCACACGAACGCATATGTCAGTAAGGTCAGTTTCACTGTGTAAAAAATGTATGAAACTTGGAACAAAGGTAGACCATATCTATACAACTAAATCTGAATATAGGCCTATGTAGGTCATGGTGGCCATTTTGCAAAATAGCCGCCTCCATTATTCATTGGCAACCATTTGAGTGAATGCATAGAGACAGGAGAACGTCCCGAATTAAGTCGCCTGGACCCAGGCTTCCGCCCTAGGGTAGTGTATTGTGAGGGCATATGCGGCACATGCGTAACAGGAAATGCAGCCCCGTACAGAGAACTAATGAGGCTAGAGACATGGGGATTTTACCAAATGAGTCGCCTTGACCCACGCTTCCGCCGCATGGTAGTGTATTGTGAGTGCATAGAGCTGCAAATGCGCAACCGGAAATGCAGCCTTGTACAGCCAGGGAACCAATGAGGCTAGGGACATAGGGATTTCACTAAATGAGTCGCCTGGACCCAGGCTTCCGCCCTAGTGTAATGCGGGGAAGGGTATAGGGTTGCGCATGCGCATCTGGAAGTAAAACCGTGTACTGAGAACCAATGGGGCTAGAGACATGGGGATTCCCCCAAATGAGTGGCCTCAACTCGGGCCTCCGCCCTAGGGTAATATGGGGCGATGGCATAGGCCTCTGCATGCGCAACAGGACGAACCAGTGCACTATGAATGCGAGGGTCAGGGACAGTGTGGAACATCACACGTCAATTCGTCGATCATGTCACCAGTCCTACGAGCGCTCCTTCCCCTTATCGAGTTCGAGCCGTCTCCTGGGGACTAGGTTCATGCGTTGGTATGGAGCACGGGCTTGGTGACTTATTGAAGTTTTTACGGAAAACGGTAACCGTCTAGTGCGTGAAAGTTTTCTAATGTTTCGGATGAATATCACATGATCGTTGTCTCTGGCATCCAAGGGACATATTCAATCTGTTGATATGATGGCCAGAGGTACTCGGGTCCATAATTGGGTTGCTGTGGGCTCTCAGTACATGTACACCGGTCAATGTCTCTGATTTCGCTCCCCAGGTAATAGGTTTGTCATTAGTATTCGTGCGTCGGGGATGGGGTTTTAAATCGACGAACAGATACCCGTAGGGCGACTCACAGCTCGGTGAAAGGTTTGAATGAAAGAGTCCACATTCTGAGATGAATTCGTCTCCCGGTTCGAAGACCGGTGTGAAAGAAACGGTGGTCCCCAGAGACCAGTGTCTGGTTGCCTATATTTTAACCAAGGCGAACTATGATATCCAAGTGATCCTCAGAAACCAGTGCTCGGTCGCCTATGCTTTACCTAGGGCGGACTCTAATATCCAAGTGGCGCTTTTCAGATGTCATTGTCTGGTTGGTTGAAATCATAGCAGCTCACACTCATATCTGGGACCCCCGTTTCTCCTACACCTGATTTGATATCTGTCGATAGGGATGCTTTACCTTGAAGAAACAAATAGGTCAAGTAGATGAAATGGATGATGTAGAGACCGTGACAGTTTGGTGAATAGATCCATGATTTTTGAATTTTATTCGACCATGCTCATCGGTTCACTGAGTACGATGATATTGGTCTGGGAAGAATCGAAGCAATACGGTTCGTCAAAATCGCGAGGAATTCCAGAACAAAGCTCACGTTGTTTAATCACATATTCTCGTACGCGCTCTGTCATTGGCTATAACACCATACAACGCGTGTCGGAGTTGGGGTTACTGGGCCTTCCTGTAACAACTTCATCACCTAGGACGTTTTTCCACACAAGGACGAACCGCTCACCGTCATCGTATATGGATGGTCTAATACTCTTGTTTGAGACATAGGTGTACGTTATCTGGACTCCTTTGCTTGGGTTGACGTACGTCTACCCGATGTTTCTGCATAGAAAAACAAATGTCTACGCAGATTAAACAGGCTGGGCAACAGTTTCGAATACAAGTGACATGCGTAAGCCATGGCTCTCATCTCCTCTGATGCCCGTCGTATAACGAAGGCTCACCGATGTATGTCGTGTTTATATGCACGAGCTCTGAGCTGGGGGATAGGACGCTTGGGAGCTCTGAAATCGGGGATAGTAGGCATGGGAGCTCAGAGATGAAGGTAGAGAAAACACCGATGCCTCCTTTATCCAGACTACTACGGAAGCCGGCATATCACAAATTCGCGTGAGTTATCAAAAATACCTTTACTTTTTTCCATATTCTTAACTTTATTGACCGTTGTCGTTGAAATTCGTGAGCCATTTCGATCTATTACGATGCCGGCTTAATCTGACAATTCAAGCATGCTCTTGTCCAGTCATACGCCGCCATTTGGTATTGCGTTTGTCATATTCGTTCTTGTCTGTGAGGTGTATTCTCGGCTGCTCTCGCCCAATCAGAAGCCACCATTTGATGTTGCGTTAACCTTCGTCCATGATCGCTCTGATCCATTTGTCCTAATCGTTGTCGGGCAGGCCAGAATACTGTAACGGCAACATGTCCTGGAACAGCTGTTTGCGCATTTTGATCGCTTTTGCAGGGCCCCTGTGGGTGGTAGCCCCATATCCTCTTTCAAGTGGCGCTTGGTCTTCATGATGAACCTGTGCATGTGATGACCTTTCATTTCAAGCGGTAGCAGGCTATACTGATCAAAGATCGCTAGGACTGTTTTCCTGATGCAGGGTCGCATTTGGACGTACGCCTGTTTTGAGTTATCTTGTCCGGCATCCTCGATCGCCTCCGCATCAATATTAATAGCTTCATGTACAATACGATCCTAAAAGGTAGGTTCTTCCTCAGTCGCACTTCTCTGCAGCAGTCTCTGCATCAGTATCAGACGCTGAACTCTCAGAATCGGCTGGTATAATCTCAGCATCTGCATCGGCTTCTTGCGCCTCGGTGTCTTCATACCTATGTATATTCCTTTGGTGTTGCATCATATCGTATCTGCTGAACGTGCGTTTGAACTCAGAGCAAATATAACCCATGTTGACGGTGAAACGTCGATTGCGCACGTTTTATGCGATACGCTTGTTGTATGGACAGCAAAGCCCACCAACGCCTAGCTTAATGCTTCAACGCCCTGGTGAAATAGCTTAGAAGCTCTGACGGGTCTAGATATTCCATGGAATCGACACTAATTCATCGAAATGCAGTGACGCCCATCAATCCCTTTCTTGTAACTATCGTCGCATTTGCTGACGGTTGAATAGTCCTATTGCGCTATTCGATCGGCAGAACAATATCTACCACCTTCATTTTATTCCTATTCATGCAGAGAACCAAGAACTAGTCAAATTATATGTTTGGGCCTAGGAGCTATAATCAAGACCGAACTTTAACAGATCCACAGGTGTCTCAAAAAATTACCATTGACTGTTAAAAAGGAAAAACAGTTCGCATGAACAGATGAAAGACGGTACCTTAAATTTACATACGATTATGACGTTCACACTGAGGCTACGCATTATGTTATCTCTCAGTCTTCAGGTGCGGATCACTTCACATTTCTATGGGATAAGCTGATTGTATAAAAGAAAACGTTACATTATAAGATCCGCCATTTTGGATTTACCCACAATTCTTCGCCGATAGAATGTTTCAATGAACTATTAAAGGCATGGTTTGTGATTAAAAGGAACAGTTCATTCAAAAACGTTCCTAGTCCGGAGTTTTTGTTCATGGAATACGTCAAAGCTGCCCATCAGGCCGCCATTTTGAAAAATGGACGCCATGACCCACATAGGACAAATCTGTGATGGCCCTATATCTAATTTTTTTCGTATAGTCTTAGTCTAGCAACATGCCAAGTTTCGTGCTTTTATCATGAAATGCACAGTACTTTTGTATCACTCACCTATCGGCTGCACTATTATAGTATCTTTGCTGAAATTTTGCGATATTAAATGGATAATACACTCCTCAAATCTCACACAATACGGTAAACCCTCAAATAATTTAATCACAGGAAGTGAAATTTTCAGCCTTAAAACCAGGAGGTGATCGAATTTATCAGGACAGGAAGACGACAAAGTGGTCCTTCGATCAAGCAGATAATTCATTGTTTCTTCATTTATTGATTGATTTTAGAGAGTGATCAAATTTATTAGAACCTGATTGATTGTGGAGGTGATTGAAGTTAAATACAGTGATTGAATTATTAGGGGAAATACCATATGTCATTTTTTGTTCTCGCTAAAAGGAAGGGATGAGATCCTGCATGTACATACATTGTACAACCCGCCAAATCAAACTAAAGCATGTGCAAAACAAAATCCAGGAGAGCAATCAACAGCTCTCGCCGATTTTTCGAGCAAGAGAAACTGATTGATATATTATGTTCCCGATAAAGAAAAGATATAATATGAATTCATCAAAATTGATCTGGCATTTACTGTATAAAGGAGTTGCCATACGCTAAATTCAACACAACACACAACCAATACCGGAAAAAATGGTCAATAATGCAGTCTTTGCTTATTAATATAATATCCGCCCGCAATCCAATAACATTTTCTTTGGCCCTTACTTGATATCGTCCGTGGAGTCCTGTCGAGTCAATATTAGGCATTTAGCTCGTACATCATTTGGCATGTCCTCCGCCAGCTGAACCAATATTTGGACCACTGCCATTGCAATTATTAACAGCATCGTAGGAAATCCGTCGTCACATCAGCTAGACTACCGGCAAAGATAGCCAGTGGTTTCACTCATATGCGAAAACCAAACTTCTCAAAGTGTCTACGGTCATTTCTCACCATTATTGATTCAATTTGGAAAGAAAAACTGCTGTTCAGAAGTGGTTAACACCATATTATTTCAAAAAGACTGCGATCAATTTTTCCACCTTGATCAACTTTCTCACTCTTTAATTTCGATTTATCTTTTTATACTATAAATTTTACAAGTAATCTGAGAGAAAAAAGGTCTGATTTGATTTTTGTCATTTTAATTAAAATGCACAAAAAAAAATACAGCCACAGTTCAAAGTCAACCACGATGCTGGATCCATCAAACAAGCTCATCAGACCATCAAAGCCGAATAAATGTCGATGAAAATATATAGGGTGAATTATCCACAAACTGGAACTGTTAGATTAACGTTTATAGTTGCCCCCATACCCAGCTTACGGTCACCATGACTGAATTTTTCTTGTTGTGGATGAATTCAACTATGTCGGTAGTCGATCGCAAGCTCCGAACAACTGAAGCTCATCTGTATAAAGAATTCACTCTTGATGCAATCTGTACAATTCAAGCTCATCTGGTTGAAGAATTCAATCTTGATCCAATCTGTACACACAATTCCCGCAATCTCCCAGTTGGGAGATTCTCCGCAAAATATCTGCGAACTAGATTCTACAGTGTTTTGGCATGAGCAGTGATCGATTGAAAGATTTTTTCTTTTCCTCGTCCGCACTTCAAATAAAAGGATAAAAAAAAAGACTGAGAGAGATTTGAAACTTGTGGTGTTTCCACGCATCCAAATTAAGACCTCAGAATATTGGCTAAACTCGATCCATACCGTGCCAATTTGGAGAAGGTGGCCCATGTATTAAATATAACATGTACAGAATTAATTAAGTTTACAGTTGAACCTAACGATTTCAGTATCACAGATGGGCAAATATACACTTTAAGGGGGAAAAAAAACATTAGAAAAAAATTATGTCTCAGATTTATAATTAATCCCCTGACTGGGATTTTATTGGAATAGTTAATATTTCCGGGAACTAACATTTCACGAGCTTGGATTCGTGATGTCTTGAGAAAATTATACATGTACTGGTGTTCTCATTTCGCCAATAAAATCAGAGCTATAGAGAGAATACAATGTATACTGAATAACATAAAATCTGGAGTTAAATCTGGATGTTTGCCAGATTTCTGTTTCCCAAGTCTGGTTCATCTTTCCCTTATTTGTCTACCATAGAAGGAACCATCCAGCCTTATTACCTTGTAGATTTGATTAACCTTGAACAGAAATGTTCTGGTTAGGACAGAGGGAATGTACTCATAGCCAATTATACTGGCATCCAACAAGCTGAGCATGTACATGTAAGCAGATAAAGCCTGGCGCACACGAGCGCATGAAATCGCAAGCAACAGGATATTTGAACGCGTGCGACTGAATATCTTGAAAATCGTCCTGCATGCGGGAAGTGGAAACAGGAGATTTTGTTGCATGCAACAGGATCCAAAGTTTCAGCGTGTTTAATATTTCGGTGACAGAATCTCCGGATAAATTTGCGCCGGCGACAGAAGTTGCTCGTGTGCGGTAAATGGGAAACTTTGCATCCTGTTGCCACAAACTTCAGCCAATCAAAAGCGAGGTAGATATCATGTGATGATAGCTCATCCAGAGTTGCAACACTGTAGTCTCGTGTGCGAACAGAACAGAACAAGGATCCAAAATCGCTGACGTCCAAATATCTTGTTGCTTGCGATTTCATGCGCTCGTGTGCGCCGGGCTTAAGAACCTCTCTGACCCAGACAGTGAAGTGAGTGAGTGAGTGAGTGAATAGAATTTAACGTGGCTTTTAACAATATTTCAGCTATATCGCGACGAACCAACTAAGCACCACCCAGCCCAGTTGACAGATTCCATATTAATGGGGGCCAAAAAGTGTCCCCTGACACTTGAAAACAAAACTTACATAAATTACCTTTTGAATAACTTTCAGTGATGTTTTGAAGTACAATTTTGTGAAGTTTGAAGATAATTTCTGCAGTTTCTGAAATTGTGGAATGCTTTTTGTCTCTACCATACTGTAAAACTTATTACATGCACCTGTTTTTAAAAGATCTCCTTTTTTGCTGCTCAGACTTATAAAGTTTTATAGACTTGATTATTAATTTATGTGGTATCAATGAATAAAATAATCAAGCACGCAGAATCTGCTTTAAATGTTGGAAATCACGATTTTAAAGCAAAAAAAATGCGTAACAATTGCTACATGTAACTTCAGGTATGGACAGACAAGACATTTCTCAAAGTTTTACTGTATGAATTAAACTTCCACCAGTTTAATGTAGAGTATAATTATGGCCTTCTACATGGCTTTCTGAAGCTAATAAAGCATTGTTTTTGTTACATCAAAAAATATATTTGGAAATTAATGCTTTTATTAATGACTGCTAATGTTACTGAAGGACAGACAAATGCATAACGTTAGCAACAAAATTGGAAGAACACTACATTTTTACAATTCTCTAGGAGTTTTTGTTGAAGACAGATATATTGACATCAGATAATTATGCTGATAAAACATTAGATATTGACAATAAAAACATATTGACAGTGCAATTAGTGAAAAATGTACTTTCAGAGATTTGCTAACGTTACCTATGGACAGACATGTTCAGGCATTGGACAGACAGCTGATAATAACAATGAAGATACAACACATTCCATGCATTGTTATTAGCAACCATAGAGTCATTGGTCATCAAATTTGAATCAAAAAGCTTCCAACATCAATAACTGTTCAGGAGACATTACCATCTACTTGTTGTAAGCTTGGAATCCGAGATTAATCACATACTGCTGACGTTATGTATGGACAGACAGGAGGACGGACAGAAACAACATTAGCAATCCTTTCGCAATTAAGTCTGTCTGATAACGAACGTAAGCAATAAAACATCGGTCCATCGGAGTAACGTAAGCACCCTCAAAAGCTAAAAGTACATCGCATGGTCGAGCGCCATCGAAGAATTTGGCGGCAATTGACGAACAGAAATCGGGACGCAATCATGATTACTCTCCAGTTCTTTGCTCGTTACAACGATCTGTCAGCCGTTTATAACATGGACAAATGCTTTGCGGACGTTACTGCAGGCCTAACGTTATGTAATTGGACCGACGTCGACAAAAAAACATCTTACCGCATGAGTTTTCCACCGAAGCTTGATGTTGCCAGACAACCACGCTGGGAAAGGAAGAAGGGTGACGTGTGCAGCGCGACGGTAGTTGTAAAATATGGATCGCGAGTTAAAACGGAATGAATTTTACACAGCGAGCGTTATGAGAAGTAGGACAGACATCATATCAAGTACGGTAATTTCCCTATTAATTCACCTTCCAAATTTAATTCGAAAACGGCCGATTTTTCCGCTGTCGTCATTTTGTCCATCCTAATAAAACGAACACGGGAGCATTTTCAATATCCGTGAAACAATAAATTCGAACACTCCCGTTTTCGCCACGGAGTTCGTGCCGATGAAAGTAAAGTGAATATGTTACTAGAATCTCGTATAGTATATCGGCGTATGCTATTATTTGTAAGCGCAGAGAAACAACAGGGAATGGTACAATATAATCAGACTGAATTACTATTACTTACAGTCTATAAGGAAAAAAATTGATTCAATTAACTCCACAGTCCTGTAATTTTATCCTAACTTGATCGCGTTTCGCCGCAGTCGGGGATAAATATATACGGTAGTCCCCCGCACGTGGTCAAGTGTCTGCACACGGCCCGCTATTGAATCATTCTTCAGTTTCCAGCGTTCGTATATCAAATATCTTTCTTTAAACCAGCATTCCTTTATTTGAAAAACACGGTGAATATTTTCCGAGAAAGCAGAACTGCGTGCGAATGAATTGTTTGAACGGAACATAAAAATCACCGACAACGGTGGTCGACGTGACACGCTCTTAGGAAATTTTCATGGCGCTCCTTTTCTGTTCAAGTCTTTACGGTGGTTCATCGTCCCTCATTAATTCATGGCCCCTTTAACTTTTATACATTGGTGATTAAATAGAATACATTTTATGCTAATATATTTTCAGATGAAGCCGGCTATCGATCTGACCTGGAGTCAACAATCGCATCCCGCGGTTGTAATTTGGATATTAGTGTTGTTTAGATTTTTTTTTAGAAAAATGGAATAAATCCATCCACGATATGGTTCTCAGTACTGCACGGACAAAATCATCATGATATTGAACATATGGATATATTTTATAACTTTCCTCAACTAGATTCTCTGAAAGGCTGAATTAATTTCACTAAACCGTTGAGAAACGGGATTGTACATTTGGTAGATTTTTTCGCCATGATTCTTCGATCAGAATACAATCACAACTTACATAGATCGGTCTAATTTACCAGTTAATTGAGATGTCGATTTCTGTATATTCTCTGAAGTGGATCAGGTTATATTTACTGAGTGTATATTTATAAATTATAGAAAAGCTGCAGTCGGGCCAAATCTCAAATCAGAAAGACGATCGGATGCAGGTAAAAGTTTCCTTTTCAAGAATTAAGCACTGTTGAATGACTTGATTTTGAGTCGGCAGTCATACATTGTGAAACGGGAACTTTCAATCAAGTGATATTATTGAAATTACCATGCAGTTTATGTGGAATACGAACAACTGAACAGCGGGCAACAGGCTCAAGTGAGTGGTGAAGATTTGATACAAAAATGTAAAACGGATGCATATATGAGAATACAGCACTTTATTTTATTACAGGAGCACTACGATAACAATATATAACATAAAACGGCATAAAATAAAAGCATCATACATGTAATTTACTAAAGCACTGTTTACTGGATTTAATTCATCTGAGATTAAAGCTACATGTTTTCAAATCGGCACATGCAGATGGCGACAAACCGGTCTCACTCGTCACTGTCACTGTCGTCGGTAACGAACGGATCTTCATTTCCGGGGGGATATCTTCTGCAGAAAATCCAAGGAAGTCTTCATCGTCAGAGTCGACCAACTGAAACTCGGGGATAGTCTTGGGGTTGTGCACCATGGCGTCCTCGGTTCCATCCAACGCTGCCGTTATGCCAGTGACCTTGAAAGACTTTTTTATCATCTCCACGTCCTGGCCTATTCTCTCCCATGCAGCACCAATCCACTGAATCAGTTCTTGTTTGGTAGTTTTCGTAGAAGAATTACGCTGATATATGAGATATTACGCTGATATATGAGATATATGAGAGTTTTGCACAAGATGTCATGTATACATGTCATGTTGTTCATTAATGGACGTTACGCCAGACAGGTTTTGGTTTTTCATTGAAAGAGTGTTGAAAGTTTATAGAAGGGTCTGTTTATCAGCGAATCCGAATTTTCTTCTGATTGGCGTCACATTTCTAGGACATTCCACTGATGTCGGCTTTACCAGGTCTTCTTCACTTTGCTCAGTCTCTTTTTCAGTTTCTTCTTCAAGCGCTCGTCACTGTGTGAGAAGACGTAGGTACAGGGTACTTCTAGTCCACCTATTGGTAGTTTGGAGCGTACACGTTTGCCACGGATGATGCATTCTGCCTCTCCTCCATAAATCAAGAAATACTTCACGATCTTCGAGATATCTGCAGGAACATGTCCAACGGTTTTATTCTTCTTCTTAACGGCGACAGCATGCAAGTCCTTGGAAGCTGGACAATCCATGTCAATATCTAGCTGCAGCTTTTCTCCCGCGAAAGGTCTGTTCCAGAAGAAGCGGTAAACGTGATATCCACGAACCACAGAGTCAAAAGAATATGTTGATGGAACAGGCACAGCAGCCATTGTGACTTCTCATATAAAATTTTACTTGGCGGTGTACCATGTTTTAGGGTCTGAGAAATATGTAATACTGAGTTTGTGATTCAGTTGAGCTTATATAACATCAAATTCAATAACTGTGACACTGGCCATAAGGCAAAACACACCTGCTTATTTAGATAAACTTAAAATGAAAAAGTTTAACAAAATACACCTATCGTTTAATGAAACATACATGTAGACAGGAAATCACACAGTTGACAAACGTCAGTTTTCCCACCAGGGGACACAAACAAATTTTGCGATGTGAAGCGCCGACAACAATCATCTCTGCATGTGCTCTGTTTTGTTCAAATATAGTTATCATAAAGACTTACTCTTTCCGGTTTTGTTAAATATTTTATTGTGAATGAAAATATTTCTTACGAATACCCACGAACTTACCAAAATTCCAGCAATCAAAAATTCTTTGGAATTACACCGCGCATTTTTACACTAAGAATCAAAACATCGCTATCGCCATTCCATTACTCTATATGCTAAACAAATTTGAGAAACATTTAAATGGCATTAGGTAAAGTTTCGGAGGTGAGAACCTACCAGTATTTAATTAATATTCAGAACGATATCATACTTTGACCTATACTTTTAGTAAACTGTTACAGTACCGGTACCGTAATAGATATTCTCATACTTGAAACAAACAAATCGAAACGTGTATTGCCGACTGACACTCGGTTCTCTTGTACAATCCGCCGTTAATTCTACATTAATTTTGTGTCATAGGTCCGGGATATTTATTCAAGTCCTGGATGGTGTGTGTAAAATCATGCACAGTGAAGGGTAGAGGAGATTTTCTGACATCATACACTGCATTTTATGGAAACTATGATGAGATATCAAAGTTAATACACGGTAATAAATACGATCACTACGACCACGGCGAAGCGGTCCGCCATTTTGGATTCTCCGTGAAAGCCGGCGCGACATTTAATTCGAACACTCGCGTTTTTCTAGAATTCGCTCAACAAATAATTCGAAAGTAGCCAATTTTTGGAGTGGTGAGTTTCATCGCTACATCGCGAATTAATAGGGAAATTACCGTAAACGTTCGCAAAATTGATTGTCTAATTTGTATATCGTATTCAAAATAATTAGGACAGGTTTATAAACTCTGCAATTAAGAAATTATTATGTTTTTCAAATTCAAAAGGCATTTGGAAGAAAAACATTTTCATGTCCTATAGACAATGTCTAACTTTAGCAGTACGTTACATGAAGCTCAGGACAGACTTATAGTTTTCAGCTTGTAAACTTGATATTTAATAATTTTTGTTTTAATAACTATTGAAACACTGGATTTTCTTCTGCGCAATCAATAATATAGACATGTGATATTAACTCCAAATGTTTTACAAGGTCACTATAAACTGCAAATTCTTCATAATGCTCCACTAACTAGGGTATTATTATTAGTGGGACTTTTGTCTGTCCAATGTTATACACATGTGTAATTTATTAGCTTTCATTTTTCTAAGTCACCTGAGGTGCCAGTGGCCCAAATTGTGTTTTTTATATCTATAGTACATGAATAACAATCTGCTTATCAGCAAAACATTAATTATAATACCGCTTTCAATGACAAGTCGACAATTGTTACAACTATATTTGGCCCCCATTAATATGGAATCTGTCAGTTGTGTTCCTGCTACTTCAAAGAACAAATCTTTGAAGTAGCATGGAACCAGACACCCTCCATCCACCCTATAAAACACTGAGGACAGCACACAAGACACAGACAGGATGCTTACATGGTGCAATAAAGACAAGTGATATTATTACAGTGCTAGACATCACATTATCAAGTTCCTGTTGCTTCTCAGCAAATGCATTGAAGACAGTGAAGTGACATGTGCAAGAAGCAAAGAAAGGGTGGGGGGTCAAAATTCACTGTCTAGCTGTGTTCAGGGTAAGTGGGTAAGCCAGACAGTTTTAATCTGCAAAATCTGCAGCTTTTAGATACCGTTATGCAATCGTCAATTTTTACCCTGTCAAATGAGGATAAAATACAGCAAAGATATTTAGCATAATTACACACTGTAGATAGGGAACAGGGCATTCTCATGACATCAGACTGTATACCTCCTGTCAGATATACCCTCTGATTGCATTGGGGTTAAAATGTGGCATGCAGCTTTTGTGCACATGGCTTTCGGCCAATCAACATTGTCCATTACTAAACAGCGTGAAGTGGGCTCGGGATGACTAGCAGCTAAATAAGATATTGAAACATGTGCTCTTATCCAATTATTGAGTGTTCCAAAAATAAATTTCACAGGTAAATTTTCTGTTATTAAGCTAAAACTTACCTCACTTCCACTCTTTGCATTTCTTGTTTCACATGAAATCATCTAGTAAGAATTTTGAATAACACACTTACCCATAATTCCTCCTTCTTGTTTCCACTGCGATACATGGTTAGGATGTATCACAGAGGGGAGGTGGGTGGGCATCACTGGAAGTGAGGTAAGTTTTAGCTTAATAACAGAAAATTTACTTGTGAAATTTTTTTGTTATTTGCGCTGAAAACTTACCTCACTTCCACTCTTTGCATAGAATGCCACAGAAAGGTTGGCGGGCAAACTGATACAATCCGTGGTAAGTGATAAATGCCATGAACAAGATGACTAGTACAGAGTAGAAATCATCGATCATCTACCTCAAAGAGGATCCATGAGATCATACAACAGCCGTAACCTATATGCCTATGGTACACAGGGAACCTCTGTCACTACTCTGACTTCAAGGTCGAGTCGCATATACGCCCCCCCCCCTTTTTCCGAAAGGGAACGAGAGGAAAATGCACTCACCAGCAAGTAGGGTAAAAACTGTACGCCCGGACTTTATCTTGCTATCTTGCTGGCCTCGGTCCCACAGACACCCGCTGTGCAGTCACAAGTGGGCCGATGGAATAGAGGTCGTCACATGCTAACGTCATGTCCCGGAGGTAGAAGGAGGCAAATGTCGTGTTCGACCTCCAGTAGCATGCCCTCATAATGTCAGTCACAGACCTGTTAGTCCATAGAGGCCATGATGCCGCTAATGCCCTAATCTCGTGACCCGAAACGTTTACAAGCGCGGCTTGTTTATCCGTAGCCGTGGAGTACGCTAGCCGAATCGTATTTTTGAGCCAACTTGAGATAGTATTTTTGCTAATTTCTTGTTTGGCTTTGGGATCAAAAGGGATAAACAAACGCCTCCTACCCGCTCTGATCTCCTCTGTACGATTCAGGTAACACGCAAGTGCACGAACCGGACACATCAACATGTCTGATTCAAGACCGGACGAAAGGAAATCAGATAAGGCTGGAATTGTGAACTCTCGAGATATAGAATCGTAGAGGGCTTGATTCTTAGCCACAAACTCAGGAACCGTTGTGAGAACTACATTACTCCAGTCCCTAGAGTGTCTGACGTTCCTTCTATCGAGCGCATGCGGTTCTGACACACGAGCTGCCGAGGCAAGAGCCAACAAAAACGAAGTTTTGTATGATAACAATTTGAGATCAATAGCCTCTATTGGCTCGAATGGTGGTTTCCCTAATTGCCGAAGTACCAAGGCTAAGTCCCACTTTGGCAATTTCGGAACAACCGACTGACCAGTTATCTTGTATGACTTGATTAGTGCAGATAAATTAGGATCAGTCAAGGGATTAATCCCAGCACCCAGAAGAATAGGCTGAGCAATGGCAGGCCCTATACCCTTCGACTGTAGCGGGTACCAAGCCCTTATCCCGGAACATGTGTATTAAGAACTCTGCTACTTCAGGGATAGTGGCTCTGGATGGATTGATATCCCTCTCTCCACACCAAAGATCGAAGATTGCCCACTTTGATTGGTATATATTCCTCTACAGCGGAAGAGGACGGTCGAATTGATTGTGCCATTCGGCGCCCAACTTCCGTTGAAAATCCCGCCTGAGCGAAGTGTCCCTTGAGCACTTGCACACGTGGTAGTGAAACAGTCCTGGCTGGCTGTGGAATATCGACGTTCCGGGCTGGCGCAGTAGACTGTGCCACACCGGAAGTTGTCTTGGTACATCTACCAGAAGATCCAGTAAGTCCGGGAACCACGGCCTTGCTGGCCACCACGGAACAATCAGATAAACGACACAAGTGTGTTCGTGGATCTTCCGGAGTACCTTCGCTAGGATAGCTGGAGGGGGGAACGCATATGCTACCATCCTTGACCAGTCCTGCGATAGGGCGTCCACTGCATATGCTGACGGATCTGGAACCGGCGACATGAACAGGGGCAATAGATTGTTGCGCCGAGTGGCGAACAGATCTATGTGTGGCATCTCCCAGACATGAGCTATTTGTTTTAGTATGGCTGGGTGAAGTTGCCACTCTGTGGGAATTATCTGATTCCGTCGTGAAAGCGAATCCGCTAAGACATTCAGAATTTCCGGGATGTGCCTGGCCAACACTGATATGTTGTTGTCCCAACACAGACTGAAAAAGATTTCTGCTTGGCTTTGTAATTGCGGAGATCTCGTCCCCCCCTGCTTGTTGATGTAGGACACGACTGATGTGTTGTCCGTCGCAACTAGCAGGTTCTTGTCGATCAATACGCTCACCCACGTGCGGACGGCATGTGTCACTGCCATAAACTCCAACACGTTGATATGGTACGAGCGTTCCTCGATTGTCCATAACCCGGATATCGACCTGGACTCGAGGTGGGCTCCCCAACCTTCCATAGATGCGTCCGTGAACAGGTGATGTGACGGACGAAACGGAAGTAGGGACACACCCGGCATAACGTTGAGTGGATCCAGCCACCATTGGAGGCATTGTTTGACAAGAGACGTGACAGGTATCCACGGGTTCAACTGCCTTTCGACCCATTGATGATTGAAGTAAATCATTAAGGGACGAAGCTGCAACCGTCCTCTTGGTGTTACGTCCTGTGTTGACGTCAAGAGGCCGATTATCGCAGCAAAGTGTAAAGCCCTGGCTTGAGATAACTTGAGGATTTGAGGTATCTTCGTTGTTATCTTTTGCCAACGATCTTCTGGGGGTTTGGCGAGAGCTAAAAGCGTATCGTATTCCACCCCCAGAAATTTGCGCCTTTGCGACGGAGTCAGTTCCGACTTCTCTTCGCGTGGGATGTATCCCAGAGAAGTCAATATCCTTAAGACAAACTGCGTGTCTAGGATTAACTGCTCTTTGCAGGCATTCCTTAGCAGGGAGTCGTCGATATAAAAGTGGTACTTTATACCTAGACTGTGCAGGAATTGTGCCACTGGTGTAAACACTCGTGTGAACACCCAAGGGGAAGTTGACAGGCCAAACGGAAGCACTTGAATTTGGAAGCGTCGTTTGCCGACCATGAATCTTAATTACTTCCTGTCCTCCGGATGTATCGGGATATGAAGGTATGCATCCCTTAAATCCAGAGAAGTCAGCCATTCCCCTTGCTTGAGTAACGACCGGATAGACCGGAAGGACTCCATGCGGAAGTGTGGCGGTGGAGTGAGGTAGTCCTTGTTGAGGCGCTTGAGGTTGATAACCATGCGCATCTCGGACGTGTCTTTCTTGGGGACCAGAAAGACCGGCGAATAGAACCCGGGTGTTGTATCCCAAACCGGAAGCTCTATTACTGAAGCCTTCTCTATCAGCTTGTCCACAGAGGACTGTATCGCTGATAGATGACCCGTTCGTAATGGAATACGAGACGGAAGGGGAGATGCAGTCAAGGGGGGAAGCGTGTCGAACAATAGGCGATAGCCGTATCTGATAGTTCGAATGACCCACGCTTCCGCCCTGATCCTTATCCAGTTCCTCCAAAACAACTGCAGGCTTCCCCCTACCGGAAGGTCTACTTGTGGCGGAACTGGAAACATGTCTCGGTGTTCCCGCCATACCGGAAGCCACCCGGTATGGCCCAAGACATCAGATATTCTTCTTTGACTGCTTGTTTTTCCCCTTACCCTGCTTCTTATGACCAAAGCTCGATAATCTTGGCTCTAAAGAAGCAGGCGCTTGGCTTTGCTGTTGACCGGAAGCATCCTTAGCAGCCTTGGAACTAGGCGGGTTCTTCTTAGTCTTCTTCGCCTTGGGACCCGACCCGACTCGGAAGCCATAGGTCTCTTGGACGAAGCACTGGAAGCCACTGACCTGTCATGTTCAATACGATCCATTTCAGGTCGGACTTCGGCAACAGCATCACCAAACAGTAAAGAGGGAGCCGTAGAAGTTTCTAGTAGGCTTCTCTTTACTGCTTCCGGTGTGTAATCGTGCATAAAAGGAATGAAGGCCCTTCTCCTGAAATGCACCAGCATAGAAGATAAATAGGCGTTATGAACCAGCAAATCTTCTACTGCACCGGAAGCAATCTTCTGGTAGTCAAGAACGAGGTTAATTCCCTCCTGTAACTGTTCTTGACTCTCCGCACCCGACAGCGAAAACAAACCATCCTTAATGGCTTTGAGAAACCAGTCCAGATGATTCGTGATCGCCACTCCTTGTCGGGCAGTTTTCTATAGTACGGAGGCCTGTTTGTTCGAAAACGGAACATCTGGATTACTAGGCAATTTGGTATTTGAAGGACACAAATACTGAAAATCGCCGTTCACCTCTGCAGACCGGAAGCTAAACGGTGAATTATGTACGCCATATGACCGTATGTTTGGCTTCTGTACTGGGAACGGACCAGAAGATCCTGCAGGGCGGAAGCGAGCTCTAGGTCTCAGCCTGACTGCACGTTCCTCCTGCGTAGCGGGTTCTGCTAATGTTCTATGGAACAAGTGGCAAATAGAATGTATAGCAGTTGAGGCCGGAAGCGTGGAAACCGACCTCGTAACCCGATTCGACTCTCCCAACTCAGTTTCGATATCCCCCGCATGTGGGACCGGAAGCTGCATGTCAGGAATCAAGTCATAGATACTGGAAATTAAATCGTAACATTTCCTAGTATCTGGATCAGTATTGGTAGGTTCATTAAATTCCGAGCTACCGTACTGGTCCCTATCCACTTCCATAGCTTCCGGGGCTTCCTGCCAACGAGGAGTAATGGAAGGGATAGTCCCCGTCAATCTTGCTTCCGGTTGCATAGACTGTTCAGACAAAACCGGATGCGGCGGCATACCGCTCCTTATTTGACTGGTCATCATCTCTCTCAGTTCCTTCATCTCCTGACGTTGCTGTTCCATTCCGCGCAGAATAGCAGCCAACGTAGGATCCGTCACTTGAGAGTGCACCGGAAGCTGGGCCTGACGGGATGTGTTCACACTCTGGGACCCTACAAATGACCGTGAGCACGGCCACTGTAAAGGTCGGTGAACTGGCATACGAGGTCGTAAACCGGAAGCACGTATAGGTGGACGCATCATACGTAACATAGCCGGTCCCGTACCTCGAATACCACCGGAAGCAGAAATCTGAGCTAAGCCACGCAAGGGCGAAGTCAAACTAGCAACCGGATGCCGCATAATTTGACCTACTTGAGAGGGGTCTCTATACCGCGTCTCAGAGGCAGGTAAAAAATTTGGCATATCATAGGTACCTGCATACATACCATACTGCCGTTGTTGTGGGAACCTCAAACTCTGGTGGCCCAGAAGGCTCGTAGTGACAAACGTCTCGGCAGGGGGACGAGGAAGGCCACCAGAGAAACCAGAAGCAGATTGGGAGAAGTTAGACAAACCAGTCGTTCCAGTGTTAGTAGATGTTCTAGAACGACCAGAAAGTCCAGGCCTCAACGAGGTTGAGGAAGGCAATCTCCCAATCCCGGAACCAAATGAAAATTTAACGTTAGGCGCCTCACCAGTATTGCCCAAGTTTTCATAGTCATATTAGTCGCATCCGATCGAGAGATCGGAATTGACTGGCTTTCCCACGATAAGCCTGGCTCCGTTACCGATTTCCCTTCATCGTCGTATCCAGGTGTCCGCTCGATCGGAAGCTCGACCTCCACAGTCGTAGTAGTGCCGGATTCCACATCTTCGATTGTCCCTTCCACTGGTACAACCCGGGTCGGTTTCTTACCTGATTGACCCTTCGCCTGGTCTGAAATGGAAGAATCGTGAGCGGGAGGGGGCGTTTGTTTATCTTTATTTACATTCAACAAACTGACTAGCGTAGACCCAGCTGGTGAATTAACAAACCCCCTAGTCTCCTCGACCACGCTGGTTCGGGGAGACACAGCTACATATGTCTCATTGGCGAGATTGGTAGACATAACGGCTTTATTTTCCTCAATAGCTGCCAGTGACCCGGCCAGATACACTTGGAATATGCCGGGCGCCCACACAATACATTCCTCACAGGCCGTATCCCAGGTACATACTCTTCCCTGGCGACATTGGGGGCACGTGGAATGGAGGTCATATACAGGCTTGTCACCACCACAAGACATACATGACATTTGAGACATATTATGAGCCATACGTGTAGAATACTTCCCAAAGGACTTCTTGAAGAATATCAGACGTCTGAGGTAATCCAACTGCTAGTGATTTCGCTAGGAATAGTCAATTTTCACGGAGCTGACAATTTTACTTCCTGACCCACAGCAGTAGGAAACAAGAAGAAGGAATTATGGGTAAGTGAGCAGTCAGGTGACTAGCAGGGGAGAGAACTGTGTTATTCAAAATTCTTACTAGATGATTTCATGCGAAACAAGAAATGCAAAGAGTGGAAGTGAGGTAAGTTTTCAGCGCAAATAACAATATTCGTTCAAAACAGGATGCATTTTCCGTCCATCTCGTACAGATACATACTTCTTGTGCCGAACAAAATCGATTACAAATACAACACTGAGTATGTATGTGCGCCACGCAAATTCGGCCCAAGGTAGTCAATGGATGTTACACCAACAGTTTAGGTTACGAACTGGGAGAATGCATGTAAGTTGATGAACAGGATTCAAACAACACTATAATGATGCACTGATCAGCAATCTGCCACCAGATCTCTCTGCGCGTCACACATGCCCAGATCGTCTTTGAGTGAAAAAAAATGCACAGGTACAATGTCACAAACCCATTGGTATGACGTAGCTCCTCGTTCCGTATTATCTTTGTCATATTGTATCATACATGTTGAAAGATATTTTATATATCATATATTCTGTCCATATTCTCCTAAACAAGTCCCCAAAGAGCCTGCTTATCGCTGGAGGAGCATATTTTTCCATCCAGTGACAACATGTAAACTGGAGGTATTTTCACATGTATTTTCCATAGTCACCTCTAGATGGTATTTCCCTGATAGGGTATCCACATACTAAATCAGGGCTGCATCTAGGAATTTTTTGCAGGTTCCGATCCCAAACTCCCAGTTCCCATTCGTAATTCATTATTGGGGATCCAATTTTTGTTAGTGAATTTTGGCGCAAATAGCCTGTGATCAATCACAAAGTAGAGGTTTATTAGCATAAAATTCAATACCCAGCTATGCAATCAGATCGATATTGAGGCTCGCAGAAGCTTTTTCTAGGAGTATTTCCTTCAGAATCCTTTTCAAATTGAACAACAACATTTTCATTTTTTTCATTTGAGTTTGGGCGTCAGATGTTTTTTGGGCACCCATACGTTTTCCGGAACTAAATTGTCTCTAGATGCAGCCCTGTAAATGTGGAAATAGTATGTTACATCTTTGTAATTGTATTGCTCAAAAACTAAAAAAAGATATCTGTCTGTATATTTGTCTTTGATTGTCATGCACCTACTTACCCGTACAACAGCACCTTCAGTTTCTTCCACCCATCCCACATGCAGTCTGTTGATTATACATGTACATGCACCTACATCTGACAGTGGGCCTCATACTAGGAGAGTGAGCTACATTTCTGTACACGAACTCCAACACTATAAAGTGCATGTATTATGGATAATAATTACGGTGTTTCATTAACACGTAAACACATGTAATATGTGCATACATGTTGTGAGGGAGTAAAATTAGTATGAATACTGCATACTTATAATGAATCTGCCTTCAGGGAAGGAGTTTTGTCCCAGGGTTCCCTACATCATTCTCATGATATCAGATGGTATAACTTGACTACTGTCAGGTATACCCTCTGATTGCATTGTAAGGTTAAAATTCAGCAGGCAGCTTTTGTGCATATGGCTCTCAGTCAATCATCATTGTCCATTCCTGAACAGAGAAGAGTGACTTGGGAACCACAGCGCAATATCACACTGTAAATATAATGTGTTCTCTTTGCAAATAGTTGAACAACTAGTTCGTTTCTACTTCTGTAAGACATGAGTTGACATGAGTGACTACAGATTGATATGATTTAAGGGTGTACCTTGACCTAAGACTGACCATTTCCATGGTCGTGGCAGGCATTGGGACATGTTTTTGCCAATTTCGACGTTTCTAGGTCACCTAATTAGGTCAGAAAGTAGGTCACATTGACCTCGACTCAATTAGGTCAGGTCACACTGACATTGACCTAATTTAGCGCATTTCCATGGTCTTAGGAGGCATTAGGACATATGTTTTTGCTAATTTCGAGGTTTATAGGTCACTTAAGTAGGTCAAATTTACATCAAAAGTAGGTCAGTTCAGAACTTGCTGGTAACAGTGCCCTAATGCACGTTCATGCCAAAAATCAAGGTTCTAATGTAAGCGGTTCTCCTTAGTTTGCCGGAAAAAGGATTCAAATGGACTGACTCGCTTACACTCATTACCGGACAATTTGCAAATGAGAGCCTACTTCGTAGGAATATATATAATGGATGCTTTGTTCATCTATACGTACTTCCTGTGTGGATCAAAATCGATAAAAAATTAATGTGTATGTGAGTCGCATTTTATGGTTCAATGCAGTCAGAGGTTGTTACATCGACAGTGTAGGAGCTACAGTAATTACTGAAATAAATCGATAACCCTATCAGAAATCAATCACTCACGATTTTGGAGAAAAATGTGATTGGAAGTTGTAATAATTCAATCACACTTGATTTTTAGTAGATCCTGTTTGTAATAAAAATGTTATCACATGCATGCTAATATGCACATGTTGATCAGGGATTGCTAATATTAATGATTTCCTGATTTTGGGGTCACAGTGACCCGGACTTTTAACTTTGACCTCAACTTTGTTATGTGACACATCGTCTCCCCATAAAATACTGACACAAAAAAATGTGATTTTTAACGATTTTCAGATTTCGGGTCACAATGAACTTGACCTTAGATCTTGAACTCAATTTTGGTATATGTGACACATCAAGAGAGTGAATATGATTTATCGTCATTTTCAACGGTCTTTCCAAAAATCGGAACTGTAGATCTAGAAAACTGTCCGAGATGAGGACGGACAGTCGACGGACGGATTGCCATCACATAATACGTCCACCTTTTGGACAATATATAAAAAGAATTCTGATATTGTAGGGAAAACTGAAATCAAACCCAGCCAATCACAGTGTTTCTGCAAAGAGACAGGTTAGAGAGAACTACCTCTCTAAAATGGAGGTAAAAAAAGTTGTTTTTGCTTAATAACATTTGACTTATTCATCATAACGCTCCAAAATCTTCCGGCGACTTACCTTATATATATTGTTACATGTGGTAATGGACTTACCTTATATATATTGTTACATGTGATTTACCTTATATATATTGTTACATGTGGTAATGGTGGTCTTTCAATGAATGTGTGCATAGTCTAATTGTTAATAGAGAACAAAACATGTCATCTATTATTATGCAACTTAGATACAGTACAAGGCAGAAATAACTTGCTCATAAACGCGAGTGAAAAAAAACATTTTCGCGACTATAATTTATTAATCGCAGCCGGAAAACTCGCCTAAATCGCGCAAAAAAACAAAAGCATAATCGCGACTGAAACGCGTACGGTCGACGCGTTTCAGTCGAGATTATGCTTTTGTTTTTTTGCGCGATTTAGGCGAGTTTTCCGGCTGCGATTACTAAATTAAAGTCGCGAAAAAAAATTTTTCCACTCGCGTTTATGAGCAAGTTATTTCTGCCTTGTACTGTAGATGACAATTTGTTTTTTCAATGCCAAGTGATGCGGATATATGTCCATGGTTGCCTATGGCGGATGTCTCTTTTTGACCGATCCATTTTAGAGAGGTGTCTAACCTGTTATAGCCTGTTCCTTCAGGAATGTCCTAGGAATGTACAGTATAATAGGACAAATAGGACACTATGGGGAGATACTCGGGCTTCCCAAATGGAACAGGCAATAATTGATTCACGAACCACGACCTGCCAAACGGGGATATCTCTACATGTACATGGAGATTTGGGATATTCTTACGGCATCACTTGATAGACTAGTGAAACCTGCTTGATCGGCACTTCAGACCTACACATCGAGCCCGTTACAAGGCGATCAATAAAAATACCAGTACTCATGGACATCTCTCTCGATGTATTCACTTTCCATCAAAGATGAATGAATGAATCCAAGAGAAAATCCGGCGATCGTTTATATGCTGCCAAGCTGTATCATCTCGTCACTTTGGAATTTATCGATATTTTAGAGGCAATCGAGTTGAAGCTATTACATATCTGATGTCGAAATGCCAAGGGTCGCTCGGAGACCAATTAGCAAGAGTCTCATATCCATTCGAAACGAAATACTCACATCTGTAATTTGCTAAAAGTACAACGGTTAGCAAATGATACTATTTGCTTAATACATTCTGCAGAAAGTATTATTTTGTGAGACCAACATTGTACAATGCACAATGAAATAAAAGTTGTCATTTTATAGATGCTAATGAAATATGCAACTTTGGCAGAAGAAATTCTATGCATTTTTGGAATGATGCCCATTCACTTTAACACTATAATATAAAAGTTATCAATGGAATTATATTTCCAATAATCTGGGTATCTCCCCATATGACAATTTGTTAGATTGTTTAATATGGAACTTGGACAGAAGCCATAACATATCTGATGTCGAAATGCCAAGGGTCGCTCAGAGACCAATTAGCAAGAGTCTCTTATCCATTCGAGACGAAATACTCACATCTGTAATTCGCTAAAAGTACAACGGTTAGCAAATGATACTATTTGCTTAATACATTCTGCAGAAAGTATTATTTTGTGAGACCAACATTGTACAATGCACAATGAAATAAAAGTTGTCATTTTATAGATGCTAATGAAATATGCAACTTTGACAGAAGAAATTCTATGCATTTTTGGAATGATGCCCATTCACTTTAACGCTATAATATAAAAGTTATCAATGGAATTATATTTCCAATAATCTGGGTATCTCCCCATATGACAATTTGTCAGATTGTTTAATATGGAACTTGGACAGAAGCCATTCTATGCAGTTACCAGGCATGTAACTTTTGGAACAATGTCCTTAAACTTTGATAATGTAGGCCTACTACAAAATTGTTATATTTTCAATGATCCTTTTTCGCGTATTAGATTCGAATGACAATTATTAGTTTGATAGTCGCATAAAATATAAATTATGCAATAACTCATTGAAGTATAAAATCGTACTACTGAACTACATGTAAATGCATGTGAAATTCTCCAACAACAAGGCTGACATGTGCACCATTCCGCCATGTCAAGCCAGCAAAAAGCTGCCTTTGTGGCTATAACTATAATGCGACAGGACAGTAGACCATAATTTTCTCTCCCGCTCTATAATACAACTTCATCATGTCTGCTGAGGTCATCGTGACATGACGAGATGAAGCAAATCTAGCTTTATCATCACATGACATTTGGTAAATCCATTTTCAAACTACATGATTCTGCCCAAATATATGTTTCAACTCTTTGTTCATCAATGGTTAATGAATGAAGCCTTTATATATACAGCACACATGTATCTTTGGACTATTTGCAGCATTAATTTGTCTAAAATTGCACATTATTGAGAAAACAAATAAGGGCCTCTCTATGCAGTGACCCGGCCGTGACTTCAGCTGATCCAGCTACGTACTGTTATGTATAATTTCACTTTACCCTATCTTTTCACCCAGGAGACTATTTTGAACTGGTAATAGCTGGAATATTTTCACGCAATATCTTCCAAATTCTTTGACTACTGGGAAAACAAGGTACATGTTTGCCTAAAATTATGTCAACTATTACACTTCAAAATTTTCTCCAGGGTTAAAAGACAGTGCAAAGTGAAATTATACGAACCAGTAGATGAACAGCTGAATTATCACAGGTCACTACACAGACAGAATTTTCTTCGTTCTCTCAATAATGTGCAAAAGGCAGATTATATCTTGTATCTTACAAATATTCAGTCCTATCCCCCGACAGCAGTCTGTATGAAAGTGCATTTTGCTTTTCACCAGTGAAATTTGACAAGGCAATCGCTATGAACTTTGCATATATGAGGCAGCATAGTATGTAGTTGGAACTTTTGTCCAAATATTTGTGTTTCTCGTTTGCACAGGGGCATATTGCTTGTTTAAGCTGTTCTTGAATAGCAAACTTTATATTCCAAAAACTTTATAATCTGTTGTAAATATATTACCTAAATGGAAAGCTTTCAGAAAAACTGTTCTAATTTTTTTTTTTTAATAGCTTTTTGGAACTGTTAAAATGCCAAGTTATAACGAGGAATATTACCTCAAACAAGTGCTCAAAATGCGCTAGATTGCGGGAGATCAAGTTTAAAATTTCCGAGGATATTCACATTTTTCACAGGTATGCTCCCACATTTGAAGCTCTTCCTATGCCCCTACTTATCAAGATATTGCCTTCACAACATCTGAGATGGGCATGCAGACGAACAGCATAATTCCATAGTCCCCTCCCTAATAAGGTCCAAAAAGCCAGACCACATACATTTAGCAATGAATGAGCGATAACCGTTACTGTATAACATAATGCCTGGAAATAAATGGTAGCACAACACTACATGATCTTTCCATAATACACATTCCCACCATCTGCCATTATGTTTTCATAAAGTCTAAACAGTCTTGTACAATGCTACCACGGAAATAACTGACCAGATGCTCTTCTTGGGGAAACCAGAGTAATGCAGTTTGCACGGAAAGATTAGATGCTGAAAGATACAGTATTGAAGTACAAACAACCCTCGGACAAGATACGTGTGGTGTACTATATGAATCTATACACCCTAGCTGTGTATAACAGACAACCTTCAGCTTGGAACCAGACGGTAGAGTCTAGCTTTCTTACTGTTAAGTGGGAAGCATATAGTAAACATAACAGGTCATTTACCCAACATAAGTATTCTATTTTCAACATGCAATTTCATGCACATGGATATAGCTGAAAGAAAGTCACATTTATATCATACAACAAATTCAAAGGAGAATTGGCAAATATACAGACATGCAGGGAGAAAAAAAGTCTGCCTTAACAAACTTTAAAGACAGCTTGTTTAAGCTAGCGTCGACTATCATATACATGTACAACAAGTGTGGGAAGATGAGATTTGGAGCAAGATGTTGAGCATATAATCGGTTGAACTTTCATGTAAAATTTCATTCTTCAGGCCATTATATTTTACTGAAAAGCCTGAACAATATTACTGAATATTGCTTACTAAACTCATTGTAGGCCTATACAACCAGACAGTCTATTGTTCTCTTTTGTCCAGTGACTCTTACATGACAGATAGACCGCATAATCATATTAACTTGAATCAAACAGAAAGCCAGTCATGCTCATTTAAAGCTTCCATTTTCTTTTTACAAGAGATAGACTGTATTCAAGTCTTGCTCACCTTGTCAAAGATTTGTTCATGACATGACCTGCAGTACAGTAAAGTTGGCATAACAAGTTCTAAGAGCGGAGTCGCTTTCAACGATTTTTCATAAATACATAAATCACAATGAACCAGTCACATTACCCTGACATTGGGCCAACTAGTCCTTGATCTATCCTCTTCCTGCTGAGCGCCAAGTGAGAAAGATACAAGTTTCATTTATTATGTCTTTGGCACAAGTCAAGCGCATAAAAGCTGGCATGCTACTGTGGTAGAAATGGGATATGTATATCCAGTAGATTGGATATGCTCATTAAACATATTAAATCTAGGCAATTGAAATGTTCACGAGTGGAATATGAAATACATGTCAAATGGCAGTACATGCATAATTTGTAACTTGGAGTGCATAAATCTGAACGAGCAGAAATATTTCAAAATTCCACGTACCTGAATCTTCGTATTCAGACATGGTGGTAGATTTCGTATCCCTCGATCTTTATCACAGTTTTACAGTTCAATTTTTATTATTTTCTGATGATCTCAGCACGAGTGGTTTGCGGATTCAACTCAGGATAAAATGCTAAGCTTTGCACAGTGTTTTTTTGTTTTGTTTCACAATGAAGTTGAGAAAGCTGTGGCTGTTCATTCAAGCGTGGACGTCAGCAAAGAAATAATCCTGAAAATAGGAGGGAAGGAATCACAATACTGAAGCCCAGGAACGCACAACAACAACAACATAATGATGATACTTAGGCCTAAAGAGCTAATGCACTCATTTTGAACATAGGGAATACAAATGTATATGCTAGACCACGGAGCTGTCAAATTCGTGGAAAAAGTAGCTACGACAATCACTTTTCTATGTCACTGGAGCAGATGTCTGATTTTTGTCGACTATTCAAAAACAAAGCAAAAAAGGCAACTGAAGACATTGCTTGATTTGATGTCACGATGTAACATCAGGCACTTTCTCCAGCTGCCTTTGCCGTTTCGTTCTTGAGCACGGACTTCCAAGATAGCCACATAGAAAAGTAATTGGTCATAATTACTTACTTGTTCCATCAATTTGACAGTTCTGTCATCCAGTGTTATTTAATGCATCTTTTTCAAGAATGAGTGAATTAGCTCTTATAGTGGGATAAAGAAAGCATTATATGCATGCAGAATATAAACAAAATATATAAATACATGTACATTTACAATAGGATGAATGGTACAACATTTAGCTTACAACAACAACATTATAAGAAGAATCTATGCTATTGCTAAACAATAGAAGAAAATTATGAATTTTTCAATATGGAACAATGTATGGCATATGTGTCCTCATTGGTTGCATGTTTTCACTGTGGATCGTGTGGTCGGAGAAACATTATTAGGGATCAGATTCTTCGAGGATTATGTGTCATCTATGATCAGACCATTCGCACATACTCGGTTACATATTGACATATCTAATCAGATTTTTTAGTGCCTTTTACCAGTACGGAGCTAAAGCCAAACAGAAGCACCTGCCAGCTTTATTCCTCACCAGCTCGTCAAGTGAAATTTCATAACCACATCTCTACGAAGTTGACAATTTAAATTGGTATGCTGGAAATGAACATCGAATTCACCGAACAGGAAAACTCTCTGATAAGGTGATGTCACCTGTCATAACAAAATTCAGACTGGCTGGCTATTGACAAGCAGATTGACTATAGACATCTAAATGCAAATGACTACAGCAAAATGCCAGCCTAGATTTGACTGGGTTCATGCAGATGTGATCAGACTGACATGACCTTGTTATTCTCAATACGACACATTTTTATGATTAGAATATCAGACATTCATCAGACACAATCTGATGGTGATGCACAACTTCTTAAATGATCTGTCTGCACAGCAGTGACAAATATATATTATCACTATGAGTGGTCGCTTTGATGAGTTTCAGATGTATTTTATCAAATGAGTGTGATAATAATCAGATAAATGAACATGAGTACATGTATGACAATCGATTTCTCACATCACAATATCTTAGCATATAAAGTTTGAAGTAAAATCGAAAGATACTTAGCAAAAATGTGTGATACAGCTTTTGTACCATATACCCATATACATGTAGGTATGCAACCCTCGCAATTCGCTGAAGCAAATGGAGTTCGCCTCAGTCATTTTTAACATGGGGCTGAATGAGGGATAATGTGATTTTACATCAGCTTCTGCCAAGGCAGATTTCTGAATTGCAAGAGCTGGGTATACCACATTGCCTTTGGCCGCTATGATGTGAGAAAGTCAATTATGATTGACATAAGGAAATCTGCATTAATAGAATGTCTGATTCTCGACATTTTTAAGAAATTATATTGAAGATTAAATTATAGAGTGATAACTTTTGTCTAAATTAGCCATAAACCCCCCAAAAAAAACAAAATTGGAGCCACAGTATGGACATCTCAAGTTCACTCTATAACTTATAAGTATTATAATGCTATATAAACCTGTGTATACCGATCATACTTGGGAGCAGATTATAGTGTCGATTTATACAGGGTTCTGGTTTAACAATTAAGCTCCCAAACACTTTTATACATGGCAGTGTGATCAACATCACAGGACCTATGAAGTACGGTAGGAAATAAGACTCCGACACGCACTGAGCTCTTGGAAATCCCCCAGCCCCAAGTTGAAATCCTTTCCCGTCCAGAAATCACTGGTGATTCTCATCAAAAGTCACCAGAAATTTTCATCAAATGTAGGTCAGCTCAGAACTTGCTGGTAACAGTCCCCTAATGCACCTTCATGCAAAAAATCAAGGTTCTAATGTCAACGGTTCTCCTTATTTTGCCGACGAAGGGATTCGGATGGACTCACTCACTCACTCACTCACTTATTGATTACCGGACAATTTGCAGATGGTAGCCTACTTTAAGTACAATTGAAACCATGGAGACTGTCAGTATTTAGAAGTTGGTCGGTTTACCCAGGTGTCAGTTTTCACAGGTTTGACTGTATAACATTTGAACATGACAGCCAAAGACCATGTCCAAAAAGACTGTCCAATAATTTCCTAGTCACAAAACCTGTTTTTGCGCAATTGGATCCTTACAGCGAGAGGCGATCAGCAGCTTCCTTAGTTTCCAAGTCACAGTCAAACATCAACAAAAACGTTAAACTAAGTTGTACTCGGACATCACAATACACAGGTGTAAATCTCCAGAAATTAGCACAATCTATCTGAAACACTGTACCACAGAAAACTAACCTATAAAAACACTATAAGATAAAGCCCCATCACTGTTAATTGTGTCAGCCACTGAATTTGGTGAACTATATTTATTATCCCTCCATAGCCTGAAGACTTCCCATATAAAGCCTATGTGCAGCTCAGGATGGGATAGTGAACACTGCTTGTTTGGAGCTAATGTAATTACTATAGTCCGTCAGTGGGAATTGCTCACTGGCATATATCCATTTAATTATTATTTCAGGTGATAACCAATGTAGTGGAGAAGAATTAATTGGTAACCTGAGCTGTAATCACATTAACTTGAGAGTCAGTAATCTGTCTGAAACAAAATGAACAATAGATTTGTATTAAATATTTTTTGCAGATAAATTACGAATGCCAATTTTTATTAGGATCAGACTTCTTTGATAGTTAAAGCACATTTAATATGGAGTGCTAGAGTTTGTGACATACATGTACTGTTGGTGTAATAATATAACACCTTTGGACAATCTCAGTATACTCAGATTTAATATCACAGAACATTATATCTGAATTCCGCCCTATATAAATCTCGTGCAAATTTCAAACTACTATTGTTAGCCAATCAGGTGGATAGCTCACGTTCAAACTCACGTCCACAGTAATTACACACGGTAGCACGTGGTCTAATACATAAACATTATCCTGAAACAGTATCCAAATATGGCATCATTTCCAGACAGTGTGCGTGGAAAACCGTACAGATCAAAGAGTTTACTCCCGCCGATAAGTCTGGCTTTGTTAGGGGTGGAAAATATCAAAAGATTGTGCCGTGCGACGGTTTTAATCTTCGTGAAGTAAACGTCAATCATTGTCAGAGAGAAAAGGTAGAAATGGTCGAGATTGGCTTATTATGGGATCTCGTAGAATATCGGAGAACATTTCGCACAAAGTTTTCATAGCATTACGTCTAGATGGTATTCCACTCATTTACCATATTGGTTTACCTAGATTGACCCTTGGACGGCTTTGGGTCAAAAAACGTGACGAGAAATGAGAGTTCTGCATCAAATTGAGCAGGAACACCCTCGATACATCAAAGGGCCAGTTCACAAAAATGTGGATCCATTTTTAATCAGATGGCACCAATCTTTTCTGTATTAAAGCTGGCAACACCATATTTTCTGCTGATAAATATACGTCATCAGTCGTGATCTCCTTGATGATTAAACTTTAAAAAGAAACAAGTCATGAAATTCAATTACTTAATTGCACTGGCAATAAATTTTATCCACTTATCACCTCATCAAATTTGGTCTAGCTGGAATTACCACCTTGTGTCGACCGGATTTGCTCGGAGGCCTTCAACCACTTTGATGTGGGTCAATTACCCAAATATAACGCCAGTTTATTGCCCCTCTTCCGTGGCGTTGGCAAACAAATTCTTCACGACCTTCCCTCGTATCATCCTTGTCCAATATTACTAACACAATAGAGTAATCCAATCATTTCCCATTGCTGCGCATTAAGTGTTTGAAGAGATGTGGCCAGAAAATAAATGGTTCTAACACAGCGTTCAAACAGGGACGCTTAGAATTTTCCCCCCCGGGGCTTGTGGTTCTGTCTTTATTAGCTTTTCATCCTCATCACTCCTGACATCCGCTTCTCAATGCTATCCAATTCCGGCGATCAAACACGTTAGGTGTTCAAATACAACGTTGTAGCGGTATCAAACTAAAAGTTGACTGTTACGTATAGACTTCATCTATAGTCATTTATTGTTGCCATTTTATCAGAGTTTGTTGCCGTACATTCACAGAAGCCCATCGTCATACACAAGTTCACACGTCGAATTAGCCTTGACAGATTAGATCAACGAAAGCATCCAAATCCAAGGTGTAAATTTCATCTACAAACCAGAGACAAGCCAGTAAGAACATACCCAATGACAGTGTCCAGGGTGACATATTGTCCGAGTAGTTATGTCATTCCTCCTTATATGGTCATAGGGATGGCCAGATGCATACATGTACATGTAGGTCAGCCAATCAATAACCCACTCATATGGCACATTTCGAAATTCAAACAGCTTTGGTCAATGAAGTTTTGTGTCAGTTTATAATTCTTTTGAACAGAGCCAGAGGGACGATATACATGTATCAAAGCTAATTGGAAGTGTTAACGGAGAAGTTGATGTGAAAACCATGTTGCAGCTTCCCGACATGCTGATCACATAATTCGAAAATACCACCTGTGCAATCAAATTACTGAAACATGATTTCGACCGAAATCAGGATTTTAGATTCACGAGAATCCAACATTTGGATTCATATATACAGCTCCAACATATATGTACTCAGTCACTCAGTTTTAAGATCACTCCATCACTCTCCCAAATTATTCTCGAGGTGAGCTTCTATGATCACTCTCCTGGAACCAAATGCAATGGTGTTATATTGGAGAGTGATCACTCTTGCAATACTCTGCAGAAACTAAATCTAGGTGAGTGATTAACAGCTCTCGCCAATGTTACAAACACCAGAGACTATATGTACTGTACGAAATGATAAATTGGGTGAGACTGGGTGTGTGAAAATCTAGCCTGGGGCTCCAACCCAACTTGATCGAAAGCAGTGCTGCCATCTGGGTTCGGTAAAAGCTTCCATTGCAACAGTGATAGGCCTATTTATATCCAACATTAGCATCTCATAGCTATATGTATCTGTAGCAAGTTGATACGAGATAGAATCAGAAGCCGAGGATTCGTATTCGGATCAATTCCACCCCGTCTCTGTAACCATCTCCAGGTGCCCAAAACATGTCCATCCTCAACCAATGCCTCAATCGGGCGTAAGCCAACATGGTTTATGCCAATCGGGCGAAAGCCACTCGGGCACATCCATTCACATGGTGAGCCACTCGGGCGAAAGCCACTCGGGCGAAAGCCACTCGGGCACATCCATTCACATGGTGAGCCACTCGGGCGAAAGCCACTCGGGCGTAAGCCAACATGGCTTATGCCAATCAGGCGAAAGCCAATCGACACCAACTGGCAGCTTAGTCTGCCCATTTGTTGGCCAAATAAATATATTTATTAATCTATACCGGTGTTTCTGTGTTGTTTATAAATTTATCTCTCAACTCTTAATTTTGCGAAGGCATGAGATTTCAGTATATGCAACCAGGATTACGAGCTCCCAAAAAATGCGTAATTCTAGATATCATCATACAATTTTTCGCATTTTTTTGTTCTATGAACAGCGCAGTTTTCAAGAAATTACAGATTCCTTCTTCAGCAATTTTGAATGATAGTTGGTTTATATTTCATCAATAATTTCACGAAAATTATGCCCAGATGGATGTTAGCTGCGTGTCAGTGAGAGCCCTAAATGTCTTACACTGAATGCATGAGAGATTTAGGTCTATAATCAAACTCATAAAATACCTGACCTCACTATACAATCCAGGCATTAGATTAAACATTCAGCAGGCGGCCATCATCCATAAAGAAATTTCAGATCAACACCAATATTGACACAGTCTGCAGCCATAACATGAAAATTATTATTATTTCACCTCTTTCAGAATTGACAAATAACCCCCGAGCTGGTGTGACACTGACAGCTGACTTTTGCCCAGCAGCATCTTTTTTTAACTCTTATCATTCATTCACATCAAGATCCCCTTAGTCGTAATTCAGATACTGTAAACCAAGTCATAAATATATGTTATTGCTGCACAATCACACAAGTTCTTTGTAATCGATGAATATATTTGATTTTTTAATCTGTACATCAGTGCTATGAAAGGTATGGATTGAGCCTGAAGGCAGCCCCGTTGTCCCGTGTACTATATGAGGCCCATGGTGGATCAATTATCAAACACTCCACGCTGGTTAGGTAGCAACAGCAGGGATTCCATCACAATGCCATTGTTTAATGTCAAGTGAGTTCAAGAGAACTCGGAGCGCCTCATTGTTAGGATTGTGGCGACAGATAGCACTAGAGAATTCATCAATAAAAGACTTAAAATATATAATCTGCATCGGACTGTATCAAACCGTCCTACAGAATGATCAGGCTGGCAGTGAATCATTTTACTCTGTACCTTGAAAGACTGAATTTAATCTACATCAATCAAAGTCAAACGACCAAGCACGACTGTGCAGAATTATGCAATTGTTACAATGGACCTAAATTACAGCACCTCTACGCTTGGCTGGAGGGTCTTACAATTTTCTCCAAAGGCCAATCAGAATACCATCTATTTATTTTTGAAAATTTGAATTGACCAATCGAATCTTTCAAACTCAAAGATTTGGTGTCCCTTGATGCATCTGTGCATCTAAGTTTCTACGAAAATCCATGTACAACCAAATCTTTAAACTTTTAATTTTGCCAAGGTGTGAGATTTGGGATTTGAAGCCCCTGAAAAATGTGAAATTCTAGGCATCATTTTATACAATTTTAGCATTTGTTTGTCATATAGCAGCCTATAATTAACAATTCACCCTTCACATAGCCTATGAATAAACACTTTTTAACCAAGTCCAGACAATTTTTCAAATTACTGACTCCTTTTTCTGCAAACTGGAGCAATTTTGATTGATTGTTGGTTATTTTAGAAATAATTTCATGAAATTGGCCAGATGCGTAAGATTTTGAAATAGCTGCATGAGAGAGTGAGACAGATGCCAAATGTGAGTCTCACACCGAATGCATGAGAGTTGATAGGTCTGAACTACTATAACCCAAAGTTTACTATTTATACCAGCCTACAGCTAGGGTGTTACATGTTAGTGGAGACTATCTCAGCTGTGAGCTTTAAAGGTGAAATGCAAAGGTATTTAGATTCTCCTTTTCACATTTTATATAGGTTGAATAATGATATAAATACCAATCTATCTACTTCACTTGGTTTAATTTGAATTATCTTGTCTGCTAGAATCTTTTTAAAAGTTGGTACCCCTAGCACAGCTGAATTCAGATTTGCAAAACGTCATCGCTTATCTTTCCTTGATTGTGACGTCACGTCAGACCAGCCGCCCAAAGACTGAACGTTAAAAGTATTGATGCTCGGCTACATGGTCTGATGTGACGTCACAAACGAACGTCAAACAAGGGCAGATAAGCGATGCAGATTTCATTTTTGAAATCGGTCGGGCTTGAGATGCCAATTTTGAAGCACTTTTCAAAAGCTACCAGGAGATAAAATACTTCAAATAAAACCAAACAGAGTATTTGGACTGATATTTCCATCATTAACTAGCCCGCAAAGAATATAAATAGGGAAATATGAAAACCTTTGCATTTCACCTTTAAGCTGTCTCTCTTGTTCGTAAACTCTGCGAGAGCTGCTGATCACTCTTCTGGATATTGCTTCGCTGGAGTAGTACGAGAGTGATCACTCTCTTCAATATAACTCTCCAATGCATCTCCAGATTCCAGGAGAGTGATGAAAAGCTCTCCTGAAGAAAAATTTAGGAGAGTGATGGAGAATAGGAGTGACTCCTTAAAACCGAGAGACACGACTCGCAAGCTTTGGCTTGTAGACTCTCCAATGGCTCTGTTGTCCAATCCACACTACATTGGTTTAACAAGGGTATTATCCGGCTAAGCTTGCTTATCAAATCAATAATGAACATGCATTAATGGGCTGAACTTAAACCCGATGTCATAAGTCCTGTATGACCCCAGCTGCTTACTTTCTCCATCCTAACATTTGTATAGTCACAGCTTCATGCTACTAGTCTGTGCACTGTCTGTCTGGCACTACTAATAAATAGGATACATTTGAACAGTGACCATCTCGGAAAATATACATGAACAAAGACATTACTTAACTCTCCTTATGCAAGCAGTGGGATACGTAACAATACCTAAAACTCTGCTGGAGTTGTCCACAAGCCACATCCAGAAGATGCCTAAATAATGGCAATATTTAGCCAATCAAATTCAGTTGTTCAAACATTTTAGCTGAGATGGTACATGTATTTGGCTGGCCGTATACATGTATAAGCAGAATTGTTTTTGTTCACACCAGTCTTCAGACAGCTGCACCAAAAAGCGGGACTGCATGCTGCCATCACATGTTTATGTCTTGCTTGACTTTCTACAAAGTGTCTTAAGAGGAAATTATCCGGGGAATTGAAGGCACGTGACTTTGTTTGATCAAGAGAAATTTGCAGCATTAACCTCAATGGTTTTCATCCCTAGTTGCTCGATCGTTTCATGTCATACGTCAGATCTGGCCGTTACATGTCATAAAACTGGAAAGTAGTATTCAACATTTTGCGGAAGAACAGTATAAGAGACATCCAGATACAGATCACTGATGACACGTCAGTGATTAAACATGGTTACGTATTGTAATATAATCCACCACAGTTATGTATAGACTACAAGAAATATTTACAATTTAAATTTCATGCACCATTGAAGGCGATGGGCTATAAGAATTAGATGGTGCCTCTCATGTCCATGCATGTGCTGCACCTGATTTGGATATCCAAGCAATGAGCAGTATGCAATAGGACTTCCCAGATCAATATCATTTATCCCCCGCCACCCCAAAGGCCAACATGGTTAGATGAAGAAATCCTTCTCTGTAGCCCTTTCATCCTAACCACTTATTAACTTCTCCATTCAACATTCCACCACAGTTCAGTTCTTCACCAGTGATCTGTAAATCCTCCCACATCCCATCTGGAAATCCAACAAATCTGAAACTTTCATCCAGTATAGTTAAAGTCAGCTCATTTGTACAGTTCCTTGTCCAATATGAATTTGACATATCCAACAGACAGCCAATGTCAAAAAGAGAATATCAGCTTTGAGAAGACTTTTTCAGTTCGCAAGTATTAGCACAAAATTCTAATTGGGCATAAAATGGATATTTATAGGAACTCTAAAATTCTCATCAAGGGATATATTCCAATTTTAAAATGCTTGATTGGTCAATTAAAATTTTCAAAAGGAAATCCAGTATTTTCATTGGCTTGTGGAAAATTATAAGAAAAATCCAGCCAATCAGTGTCTGTCAAGGTTCATTAGAACACACATGACCTGTTAACATATTGTACAGTAGCTGCAGCACTATCCTCCTACTCAACACATTTTTCGACTATGTCAGCTATAACTGGCCAAGTCTTGTGGAATACACGTTCTTCTGCTCCTCCTCCTCATCCCAACTTTCGTTATTTAGTTCCTCAACTTTTCAACAAATTGACCGATTCTCTCAAATTTCATCAGGATAGCTTTGGGTCCATGCAAATGTCAGGTAATAAAATTCTGGTCAGTACATCAAGGGTCAAGGTCACTCTGGCCTAAAAATTCAGGGAATCATTGGAATTCATTTTCTGTTTGTGTGGATATATCGGTAAGACATGATATGTCAGATACAGAACTGAGAAATTACCAAATATCAAATAGGTCAATGGTCAACGTCGCGATGTCTCCTGCAACCGTGAATTATGCAAAACGTTGTACTATTACTCACTCCAAGGATTTGGATTGAGAACCAACTTCAAGAATTTTTACTCACGCTTATGGCAAACAAGAAACCTGTAAGGGTCAAGGCCACTGGGGAAAAAAAAAAATTCAGGAAACCATTGAAGATCACATTTTGTGAGTGAATGTAATTAGTTGGAATTCCAGGACAAATACCGGTACTAAGACTGAGGTCAAAAGGTCAATGGTCATGGTCACTGCCCATCAGCAACTCATGGGTTACTGGAGCTTCAATGCATTTTGCTGAGAAGCAACGTGAACTTGATAATGTGTGTCTAGCACTGTAATATCACTTGTCTTTATTGCACCATGTAAGCGTCCTGTCTGTGTCTAATGTGTGCTGTCCTCAGAGTTTTATACTAGGGTGCATGGAGGGTGTCTGGTTTCATGCTGCTTCAAAGATTTCTTCTTTTAAGTAGCAGGAACGCAACTTGACTGGGTGGTGCTTAGTTGGTTCGTCGCGATATAGCGGAAATATTGCTGAAAGCGACGTTAAATTCTATTCACTCACTTCAATGCTTAAAGTTCATAGATTTTGTTTACGGAGGTTGTCCATAGTGTCAATTACATGTAGGCACCTATTCATCCTAAAAATTTAATATCAGGAAGGCAGAATTCATCATCTCAGAAATGCAAGTTGCCATGCATGCTCTCTCAAATTGTGTCTCTATTTTCCTCGTTGGAAAGCATGAATTTCCACACTAATATAGGCTATTTAATTCTAACAGTTTCTATTTCCAATCAAAGGTTCCTGACCGAACATTCTTTGAGTATTAAAGCTAATCGATATTTGTTTTGGCTACAAATGGATCTTTATTGGACTACTAGCTTGTTGTTCAAATTTTATAATAAGTCCTATTTATAGTCTTTGTCAATTCTTTGTCACCTGAAATGGAACAGTCTTATTGGTTCATTCAACAGCCAATGAAAGAGAACGAGAAAATTCAATGTGAGATACATTCATTAGTTTCCAGCGTCGCTCAACAAATGCTTTTATATCTACCTTTCTCCATGAATGTTTATTAATGCAATTATCTGCGACGATATGAAAAGCAGTACAACTACAACGTTTTAATGAGAGGGCATAATTTCCCCCAGTTTCCGCTGAACAAATACAAAGGCGCATTTACCATACACTCGTGAAGCCGGAGCGTTTCAAAGCAGCCAGAAAAATGACATAATTGTCTGGAGCGACTTCTCCGATAGTGAACCAAGCTGGCATGATCGGCACAACAGGCCAAATTGATTTATTCGATTGAAAGGCCGGCATGATTATAGGAAAGTCTCCTGGTGCTTACAAGGGGGACAATATTTTCCCATCAAGTCATTCGAATTTGGCGAGTTGGTGTGGGGGGGGGGGGGAGGTTATATTCTGGACTGGCTAAAGGCCTAATTTTTTATTCAATTATATAAACTACCACTGGCAATCAGCAGAGCTTTATTTGGTCAAATGCTATGGCCGAGTTGACCATGAGTATAAATAAAGAATGCTCGTTTCTAACCTCTGGGGCTACATGTTGTACTATGGCTGAGTCTCTATTGCCAGCTGCTTCACCAGTAGTGTGCACGTACAGTTCATTCACAGGAATGTTGAACTGTGACCAAATTTATTGGAACTCGAGTCCAGGACACAGTACCGAAAAAAATAGATATTTGTGATGATAAATAAATTTTCTAAATTCGAAGGATTATCACATCAATTTATGAATAGCCTATGTAGGTGTGTGGGCAGATTGTTCTTAATTGCTGGTAGAATCTATTTTCATTGATCACATATAATATGGGAATCAGTAACTGTACATCTAACATCAAATTGTTATCACATTTAGGCCTACTAAGAGAAGAATAAAATGCACAGAAAAACATGAACCATGCAAAGCACTAAGAACCCCTCGGGTGTATTCAATTTAGCATCTTGGTAAAGGAGCAAGTAATCAGTGATACCGATTTCCAATCAGCTTCTGTTCCACAAAACCATGCATACATGTACATGTGTGATTGTAGTTTAGGCATCCTCGTTCTTAAGATAAGGTGGTAATGCGAAAACAGACAGGCGGGCAGATATTTGCACATATACATGACAACAATACCCCTAAGCCAATTTAGCAGTAGCCCATGGCTCAAGTTCAGTTAACCTTGACCTTACCATATTTAAGAATAGGTGGTAACAACCAATTGTCCTGTAACCTGATGACGTAGGCGCCCTACATCCATGACAATAAAATACCACTTCTAACCCTTAATGCAATGCAGGCCCCAACATCCATGACAATTAAATGGTTGGTGGGGATCTTTATACAATTCAATTAGCCGTCACCTCCCTCATATAACATGACAACTTTATAATTGCCAGCGCCAGGCTGGCACAGTCGAAAGAACAAGCTTTAATTTGACGTATCGGGTTACATATAGGACTTCATGCCTTGAGGCACATGTACTTTGCATTGACAATGACAATTCAATTGGTTTCGTGAACATTACATGAGCGTTAGATTTCTGGGTAAGTATTCACGTGTCATACAGATGAATGAATACAGAATTCATCAAGTGACTATAAGAGATATAATACGTCATCAGGGTTTGGGACCATTAGTACAAATAATTGACAGAATTTGACCTGGTGACCCCCCAAAATAGGTCAATCCCAATGATTTTGACTGAGATTCTATTCTGAGACCACATGTGTATGTGAGCCAAATTCTGGGTTCCTAGGAAATGTCATTCTTGAGATACGGTGGTAAAGAGAAGACAGATATTGACCAAAGGGTGAAAGCTGACCTCCCAGGCCTATTTTCCCCGTCACAAAAATGTGACACCTCAAACCAAACTTATATTTTTTGAACAAGATGAGGAATTTTGATCATTTGAAAGTACTGGTACTGGTCCTTATAAATGCCTCAAAAATAGGCCAAGGAGCATATTTTGATGAACCATAAATTCATTTTTACACAACTGACCATCATAAGTTTTCCCGGGCTGACATTTCAGCATGTATTCTTCAAGAAAAATTTGTTTTTGCAGGTTTTGGGTTGAAAAAAATATCCGCTCTATTTACCGTCACACACAGAAGATTTTTTCACATGTAAACATCACACATCCTTTGCATGTACATGCATGTAAAGAATAGAAATCTAAAATCTGAGATATATGGTTCACTAAAAGAAAAGGGATGGCAAAAAGAACTAGCTTGTGAAGCACTCAGACTATATCACCAGTTTGTTAAATGTGTAACCGGAGAGACATCGACTGTGAATGATCATATGGCAAACAAGTAGGAGTTTACCTACCCATCAAAGAGGCCCCTACCCAAAACCTTTTATTGGCATTTCAAGAGAGATGTGGGATTTTGATGCTTTTTTTTTTTTTACTAGTAGGTTTACACACAAATAACATTTTTTCTGAACATTTAATCCACCCTAAATAAAAAAAAAATACTTCCCTACTTACTGACCCAAGTTTAAGTTGAAGGTCCTGTTACCACAAAACAAATATTTTTTTTTTTTCAATTATGGCCTTGTACCAGTTTCAACAAAAGAGCAGATGAACCAGGAATAACTCCTACAATATAGACAACACATCAACATTTCCTGAATAGGTACGAGTTGAGGAAACAACCATTTGAATGGGGTTCTAAACAAGACAACAATGCATGCAGTTTCACTTGTATCTAAATTATGCTTTCTTTGTTATTCATGGAAATGAACTCTAGAGTGTGCAGGCATCGCGTCATGACCCGATATGCTTTTCCTACTCAGCCAGAGCAATATTGAATTGATGGTGTACTGACCAGTTCACTGCTAGCCATCCACCAAGAACACAAGCTGTTGCAAATAGTTGCGGAAGACATCATTCAAAGAAAAGCCAGAGTCCCTTGGGACATCGAGGCCACACAACAGTCGTTCATGAGAATTCATCAGCAAGTACCAATTTCATTCTGGGCCGGAGAGAATATGATATACGAGTATTTCATCAACGAATATACGGTCTCGATTACATGTGTGAAGAATGAAAATTTTAGGTGCTATCGGCATTCGATCCAGGGTCCCCTTACTCAGACCTGACAAGTCTCCCGGAATTTCCGGGAATCTCAAGAAATATGGACTAACCTCCCGGTCTCACGGAAAAGTTTAGAAATCTCCCGGAATTCATGGAATATCTTCTCAAATGTCTAAATCTACTCATTTTCTCATGAAAAAGGGTGTAATATAACATTTTATCTCATGTGGAAATTTATTCATGTCTGGAAATGCGTCTGATGCGTTTTAAAGCGTTTGATAATGTCTACCGGCGGGCCCTAGGCAGGCCCCAGACCCCAGACCAAAAATCTCTTCACCAGAGCTTGGCAGCTCTGCTTACTTGCCACACCAGTCCTCTACCGACTGAGCTAAATTCTCGCTAGCTGTAAGCTACATGTAGTACAAGCACTGGTACAAGTGTCTCTCATCACACTCCTCCCCACCTAAATCTTCCCCCCTTTCGAAATCAACCCCGTTCTCTGGTCCAGAGCCCCACGCTCCATGAACCAGTGGTCACGGCACCAATGTGAAAGATGAAGATTTTAGGTGCCATCGGAGTCATTCTGGGGTCCACACCATACCGACTGAGCTAAAGGGAAATTCCCATCAGCTATAAGCTCGTACACGCACTGGTACAAGTGTCTCCCATTGTACATGTATCATTGTCCCATCTTCTCCAATATTATACAGCATGTCTCCCGTGTGTGTAAAATATGAGACAGCTGTTGATCACTGGATGTTGTTTTGCAGGAGTTCCCAATTCCAGAAGAGCGATTAAGCTCTCCTGGGGAAAAAATTGAGAGAGTGACAGAGAGCGAGAGTGATCACTCTCCTTACAACTGATACATGTCATTCTCGCGAGCCAGTGTATCGATCGATCTGTTAAGATCAATACACTGGCTTGGACAGTTACCCATACTTGTTCTGGATGTGAACAGATCAACGAGTTTCCTCTGAATCGAACCAATCAGTGAACGCGCTAAGATAGCTGATTATGCCAATCCGCTGCGAGGTACATTATGAGATGTTGACAGGTTAGGATTTCATCGCGGGCCAAAGTTCTTTGATGTCCGGATAAAATCGATGCGGATAAAAGTCGAAGCAAAAACCACAGGGATACAGACATGCTAAATCAAAACAGGCGTGGGGGATGAAATGTACGAGATTGTGTAATAGAGGTATCGACCCAAGAACTCGTATCATCAAATTCGATTCATCGAAAGGTTTACCTGGACGATACATGTAGACTGAGATACCATTTGCTGCACTCTACTTCCAATTCTGACATACAGTCGCACATGTACAGTCAAACCCTGATATTTTAACCCTATATCTGGCCTGGGTTTTTGGGGGGGCTGAAACTTACCACACATACCCTTGGGTCAGGCTCTAGCAGAAAATGTAAAAAAATCTAAGATGGCCGCTTCGATGATTTCACAGTGACATCGTTTTCAAAAACGGCATTTTTGGGTCGATTTTTCGGTCAGATTTTTCGATTTTTTTATTTATGCAATTTCTCCGCAAAAACTGCATGATAAACTAGTAAATATTAATGTGATGTGAAATAAAATAGTTTTTGTCCACTTTTCATTGTGGAAAAACATAAATTTGTAAGAAATGTGACAAAAAAAATCACTTTTCTGGTACCCCACATGGTCGCCATCTTGAATTTACTCATGATGCTCTGCTCGGGGGGTCATGCAAATAGGCTCAAAATGACACCAATTTGATAATCGATAGTCACGGAGTTTCAGTTCTCCATTTTTTGTCGTTCCGGAGTTAGCGCAGAAAGTTTGGTAGGGGGGGGGGGGGCATTTTGGGGTCAAAAGTTATTAAGCAAAAACAACCTTTTTTACCTTCATTTTAGAGAGGTAGCTCTCTCGAACCTGCTAAAAGCAGGGGATGGAAAACTCAAGGTTGGGACGACTTGCAAACAGGTCTTTAGAGACCACCAATGACATAATAAAGTTGGTCGTTAGAGCAGGTTTGACTTTATGTACAGTAAAACCTGCGAATACGGACACCTGGGTATTAAAACTATTTTGAACCTTGATAAACCAGAACCCTGTCTTAACCGACACTATAAACTGGTCACAAGCAATTGTTTTACACAGGTTTCAATGAATATATATCTTTGATATGATACAATAAAACTACATCTAGTCAAAAGAGATCAACTCAAAAGCGAATCCTCAACAGTCCACAATTAGCATCCCACTGCACAAATAAATCAATCTAATTAGTTCATAGAGCCAATTACACGGGGTCTGTGGAGGGATTCGTTAACGCCGGCCACGTGATTATTCATCGAAATGCACCAATTGTCTCATCATAACTGCTTTAGCAATGTTTCCATCAACTGGCACCTTGCGTACACGCGATAAATTATTCATCAAACACCAAGGGACTGGGCCACAGAGTATTGTTGCAGTGCGCTGTCGATGGCACGGTGTAATATCGCAGAAATGAGGCAACAATAGAAAACAGATACATTTCAGTGTGCAGTGATCCCCGCATACATATGCATTATGGATATGTATGTCCACAGAGCTGTTGTAAACAGACACAATGTATTCTCCTGAATTCATGGAAACTGGGCGCACGAAGGCCAAGGTCATGGTCATACAGCTAATCTTGTTATCTAAAATTGATTTATTGTGGTCCCTAAAATGTTTCTCCAAGGGGTTGTCTTAATAAATAAATTTGCGGCCAGCTTTCACGTTTCGCACTACTGCGTCCCGTACTAGCACTACCCGCAAATCCAGGGTCATGTCGGCATTCTTTTGCCATTTCAAATAATATATTTGGCATCTTTTTGTCCTCGCATTGTTGATGTTAGTATTGCCAAACGAGAGATAATCTACTAGGGATGGTCAGCAACGCATTATAAATGTATAAGACTTCAAGACAGAATATCATTCTTATATTTTATTATATTTATATTTTCTGATATTTATCTTATATCAGAATTTACGAAAAACCCTTCAATAATTTCATCATAGGAAGTGAACTTTTCCACTATAAAATCAAGGGGTGATCAAATTTATTAGAACAGGAAGTTGATAAAATGGTTGAAAATCGTGTTGATAATCCTTTATTTCTTTGTTATTTCATTGATTTTCAGAGCCTGAGGGTGATCAAATTTATTAGAACAGCTGATTGAAGATTGTCTCTATAATTGGTGGTGACTGAATTTTAATAGGGGGATTGAATTATTAGAGGGCTACGGTAACCATGGCAACAGGCATGGACATGGGAAGCGCTCCCGTTCTATTTCTGTATGGTTCCAATTGATATATTTGAACGACATCCACGCCGGTTCACATTGAGGCAAACAGAAACTGCATGACAGCAAATATAATATCCACTTGAAGGGAACATAAACTCAATCTGGAGCAAATTACTCTTCTCCCCATGATCACATTATAGTAGTTGAAATACAAAAACGTTGTACATGCTCATTACGTGTAAGCAATGCATAATTTCCATTAGTAGTGGGGACGTGCAGTATTTCATATCGTGCAAATATCCACGACAAATCACACAAGTATTTGTCCAACAAAATTTCTGATTACCCGGTTATTCAGTTCTTCAACCAAGCCCACACAAAATCAGTGTCACATTCAAATTACCCCATCTTCCATCACAGCCACCCAATTCTTCCATCATGCCCACCCAAATCTGCAACCATCAAGGACAGCCCTTTTCTCCATCAAGTCCACCCAAATTTGTTACCATCAAGGCCACCCTTTTCTTCCATCATGATGCCCAGCCACATCTGCAAACATCAAGGTCACCCCCACTTCCATCATGCCCACCCAAATCTACCATAAATACCCCCCACTTCCATCATGCCCACCCAAATCTGTCACCATCAAGGCCACTCTTTCTTCCATCATGCCCACCCAAATCTGCCACCATCAATGCCACCCCTACTTCCATCATGCCACCCAAATCTGTCACCATCAAGGCCCCTCATTCTTCCATCAGGCCCACCCACACCTGCCACTATCAAAGACACCCCTTTCGCCACCATGCACACCAAAATCTGCCACCATAAGGCCCACCCTTTTATCCATCATGCCCACCCACACCTGCTACCATCAGGCTCACCCACATCTGCCACCACCAGGCCCACCCTTTTATCCATCATGCCCACCCACATCTGCCACCATCAGGCCCACCCTTTTATCCATCATGCCCACCACATCTGCCACCACCAGGCCCACCCTTTTATCCATCATGCCCACCCACATCTGCCACCATCAGGCCCACCCTTTTATCCATCATGCCCACCCACATCTGCCAACATCAGGCCCACTGTGATCCTTTTATCCATCATGCCCACCCACATCTGCCACAATCAGGTCCATCCTTTTATCCATCATGTCCACCCACATCTGCCACCATCAGGCCCACCCTTTTATCCACCATGCCCACCCATATCTGCCACCATCAGGCCCACCGTGACCCTTTTATCCATCTTGCCACCCTGACATTTGCCACCATCAGGCCAACCCGGTCCATCATGCCCACCCACATCTGCTACCATCAGGCCCACCCACATCTGCCACAATCAGGTCCATCCTTTTATCCATCATGCCCACCCACATCTGCTACCATCATGCCCACCCACATCTGCCACAATCAGGTCCATCCTTTTATCCATCATGCCCACCCACATCTGCTACCATCAGGCCCACCCTTTTATCCATCGTGCCCGCCCACATCTGCCACCATCAGGCCCACCGTGACCCTTTTATCCATTCTGCCACCCTGACATCTGCCACCATCAGGCCGACTCGGTCCATCATGTTCACCCACATCTGCCACCATCAGGCCCACCCTTTTATCCATCATGCCCACCCACATCTGCCACCATCAGGCCCACCCTTTTATCCCTCATGCCCACCCACATTTGCCACCATCAGGCCCACTGTGACCCTTTTATCCATCATGCCCACCCACATCTGCCACAATCAGGTCCATCCTTTTATCCATCATGTCCACCCACATCTGCTACCATCAGGCCAACCTTTTATCCATCATGCCCACCCACATCTGCCACCATCAGACCCACCGGGACCCTTTTATCCATCTTGCCACCCTGACATCTGCCACCATCAGGCCAACCTGGTTAATCATGCCCACCCACATCTGCCACCATCACAGCGGTCGAAATAATGCCTGTCTACCTGTCGCCGACAAGTCATTTATTGAAGCGACAACTAAATTAAAATGCCACCTGTCGCCGCGACAAGTAACTGTTCTGTCCTAAAAATACTGAATTACGATCTAATAGAGGCCTAACATGACTGAATTGTGTTCCTGGAAACAGTTGCTGAGTTTCGTTTTATTTACATCGGACATTCTGTTCACTTCATCGTTCATCCCGCTGCCATACAACACGAGAGCTCGGGTACATCAAACTCCAGGATTAATCTCCTGCTAGATTTGCACACGATCCGCTTGAAAGGCAAAAATAATGGATAAATTAAACGAACTTCACTATATTGACTGGCACGATCTTGCGCAATCAGCCTATATTTTTATCGACTGTTCATGCCTGGCAACTTCAAGTCGAAAAAGAAACCAGAACAAGCTGAGTGGTTCTTACATTTTACTTCGGAGAATAGGAGCTCAATAAAACTTTGTCAGTGAGTAATTTAATTGGAAGAAAATCGTGCTTGCCAACACGGGCAGCAACCTGTAACCATCTCGGTCATCTATACGCGGTAAGACTGACCCTGGGATCGTGTGTATCCATGTTCAGCCTACTTTCGGCAACTGCAGGAGGGAATTTCCATAAATCAATACCACGTGACTTCGTCAGCCGATCAGCTAAAGTCTACCGACGTAACCCCAACGTAACTCGCCATTTTCGAGTCATGTGATGAACTACTTGTTCAAAATTTCAGATCCACCACACCTCTTGGATGATACGAAAGTTATACATACCTATACATTTTGTAAGCCCAGGCAATATCTGTTTCAGAAGTGGTATGAAAACCTGTAATTTATCAGATTTCTCGGGTCTGTTTTCCGCCGGCTGAAGACCGAACAGAATCCGGTAAAGTACTGGATATCGCTGCCCGATAATGGAGACACACGATTCGCAAGCCATCTTATGGATTGCGAAGTGTACGCAAATGCACGGGCAGCTAACGTGAACGTTGCGTTGCCCGTGCGGATCGAGTTGATCGAATGTCAGGACAATTCAACATTTTCATTTTTTCGCGCGTGTTTGGCACGCATTTTCCCATGGATAAAAAAACACGATTTCAAAATTTCCCAAAAACTCAAGATTTCAAAGTCAAGTTTTTAATCGGGGTTACCCACAAAAATGTTGCTAAACCCTCCTGCTGTTATGATTCTTAAGAAAATATCGTTCCAGCAAATTTAATCTCATAATTGAACATTCTGTTGACATTTTACTCTTCCCTAATAGTAGAACAGTCTGGTGAGAGAAATGAGCCCACTGAGTCAACAGTGCTAGAGGAAGGAGACAAATTTGTCGCCGTCATAAACGTCTCCTGATCGAGAAAAAAAAAGTGTGTTCAAATTCTCCAATGCCTGGAAAATGGAGAGACTGGTTGGAATATATGCTGACAGTATGGTGAAAAAATGTTTCAGTAGGAGTGACAAGATGAAGTACCAGGGTGACAAGTAAAAAAAATAGTTCTCAAAAAACATTCACGATTCAAGGCAACACCTTCCTTCCATCAGGCCCACCCAATTCCAGGCCTATGCTGGTTAATGAACGGTTAACCCTGTTCTCCTGAAGGTTCTGAATTTCAAATTCAGAAGACCTTCTATGGGTTACCATAATATTATGTGTTAACATGTATTTAACCATGAAGAATATGTAACAGGTTACCATGGGTTACCCATTGTCCAATCATTGTAACCTGAAACAAGTTTCCTGAGAAAATATTACGGCACAGGCCTGAATTCATGGCCACCCGACCCTTTCTTCTACATGCCCACCCAAATCTGTCATCATCAGGCTCAACCCTTCCTTCTATCCCTCCTAGATTATCCCACCATCAAGGGGGTCGTTGGGTGCAAATGACCCCCCTTCAGCACCCAACTGTATGTTATTGTCCTATGTTGGACATCAGAGTAATGGGCTCTCTAATAAGTAAGCATAGGAAACGACCCCCTCTCAAGAAATTCTGGCAACGCCCATGACCATCAAGCTACACTGGATCTAGAATAGTATCAGCTCATTGAAGCGATAAAGATTCTGCCAGGTCTACTGCCAAATGACAGATAAGATGGAATAACATGTATATTCCATAATAATATAGCATCTGATCAAAATGAAACCAGATTATAGAACATGTAATCAGCCTCAAATCTAGGCTGGAATGGATCTCTCCCAAACTCCCAAAAGTGACATATGTTACAACAGATCCAAAGTAAAACACATTTGACCATAAACAACTCAACTTGTTTACACCATTCATGGGAAAATAGAAGGAATTTAAAGATAAATGGCATGGCATGTTTATTTTTTCGACGGCCTTGTCAACAAGCATTTACGTGTGTGGTGCATTCTCCCTATGTATGCTCTGCCACACTACCGAACCTGACACAAGCCATGAGGCAAGCTGTTCAGCATTCAGATTCGTGAGCGTCACTACGTCACTCACACGTTTTCCTCTCCACGTACAGCAAATATTCAACGAAGAAACGGAAAGCCCATCGAAGCGGACAGAGTTTCAAGTTTATCCGACAAGATACTCTTGCATTCGTTGTATATGGCAATCCCACTATCATCAAATATAAACATCGCTGCTAAAAAATAGACAGGAGAGAGTTTACAAAATCCATCGATTTTGAGGCTGATTACATCTTTAAATATCAACAAATTTTGCTAGCGATTATCATCTCTCTCTAAGTTATAGGTTTTGGCAAACTTTGAGGTTTCATATGAGTTTCAGTATTGATTAATCATTCTTTGTGGTTTTTTAAGCATTTTATCATAAAATGGAACAGACAATACAGAGGGGTAAATATTTTTACGCTATCATCAGCGAGTGAAAAGGAGCGTGTCACAAACTTCCAAGAGATCACTCTAGAAATTGCCTATTGGAATCAGATCATGGCTAAGCTTCTTCATTGGGTTAGAGGGAAATACCTCTCTAAAATGAAGGTAAAAAAGGTCGTTTTGCTTAATAACTTTTGACTTACCCATTGCAGCACTCCAAAATCTTCAGGTGACTTGCTTTATATACTGTTACATGTCGTAACAGTGGTTTTCCAAAGAAATTGACTGCGTAGTCTAATTGTTAAAAGAGAACAGACCATGTCGTATATTCTTAAACACATTAGATACTGATAGACGACAACTTGTGTTTTCGATGCCATCCAAAGCGGATATATATATGTCCATGGTCACCTATGACAGATGTCTCTTCATTCCATATATTCTTGAATTTATTGGACCAAAACGACCGTTTTTACCTCCATTTTAGAGAAGTGGATCCCTCTAACCTGTTTATATGTGCATTGTGATAAAATATGGTTAGTCTATCACATGTATCATGTAGTGGAATGTGCAGTGAAGACAATTTTTCAATTTCTCATCTGAATGGGGTCTTCAAGCCCAAAAATACTGAAGATAAGTAGGGATAACTCTAAACATCGGACACCAGATAAATCCTGATAAATTATAATTGTGAATGAAACAAATTTTTTAGATTTGTTAGCTGGCAGCTTACTCTGGGGACCAAATCCTGGGACGGAATTTCTGGAAGATACCTTCTCCAGGCTTCACTTTTCACCATGCAGTGTTGTTTTAATCTAAACAATTCCATGTATGCCTGCGCTAACACCAAATCTGAGTGAAACAACTAGTGTGACATTGAGCCAAATCTCCCCCCCCCCCCCCACAAGTATAAACAATTCAAACTTGAAGCATTTTCAATGGGTGATGCAACTCGACTGACAGGCTTGTTCATTTCAAACTGACTGCACTGCGTTGGCGACATGCACACACCCAGTGCCCACCACTTTACATGTACCACGCACGTCACTCCGCTGTCGATTTCAATTTGGTCCGGAGGTCTGGATTGATTTAGTCCGAAGTGTCAAAGGCTGAAGACGGTATCTTCCAAATATTTTGTCCCAGGATTTGATACTCAGAGTACTGAAAGCTACCTCCATTCACACGGAGTTATCTTAGTAAGGTAAACTCTATCAAGTTCAGACCCTATCGTGTATAGACGGATGGATCAAGCCTATCGAGGATGAGAACTTCTGCTCATGGCTTGTACTTCAGACATCAGCATGCATGCTACCATTGCACTCTAGAGTAGAGGTCTGATAGATAGAGGCTGACAGCCTATTGGGAAGGGGCCAAATAAGATGTCGGTTAACTTTCACCATTATACCACTTTAGCATCCTAATAAATTTCTTGGCCAAGGTGAATGCTGTACAAATCCTGGGGCAGGTAAACATATATATTGACATTCGTCTTTTACTCATGGTGAGTATTATATTTCACAATACATGCATATAATTCACTCTAAAATAAACACTCTATTCGTCATGTTGAATTATCTGCACGGAACAATCAGACAATTAATATGGATATGCATTTCAATGTCCCATCCTGGGCGAGTGAAGCCGAGCTCATGCTCACCAGGTATCATGGTCTGATGGAAAGAGCATGTGGCCAGCTACATGTATATAGCTTTTCTAGGTTGTACAGTTTGACTTCAACCTATGGCAGAGTTATGGCAATTCTCAAGTAAATGGGTTTTAATGGGTGATCGCATAACCCATGAAGATGAGTTTGTTGTAGTCGTTATTGTCTGGCCATGTAGTTCGTATCCACTTGTTTCACATCACATCAGAGTGTTACGATGATTTTCATCTATTCCCCAACAATATGTATTTATTTCCCAAACTGTTTTGCTGTTTAAAGATATTTACCGTAACCCATACATATTTCTGCAATGTTGGATGAACTGTATGGAGTAGCTGCTGCAGTGCGCAACTTTGTTGCATGGAGCAAATGCACTGCTCAGCAACTGGATGCATATCAGGGAGTGAGTGAGTATAGTATGGTTTAATGTCGTTTTCAACCTTGTTTCAGTCATATCACAATGGTGCCTACATGTGCCAGAACACCAGAGTGCAACGACGACAGTTCCTATTACCCTGGACACTGATCAGCCCAGCCAGCACCCGGTCACCTGTCCAAGTATTGACTGAGCTTAACGTTTCTTAACTTCGGTGATCTGACGACAACCGGTGTCCAACGCTATAAAATAAACTGTACCCTTGGATGCATAACATATGCCAGTTATCACTGGTTAAATACATCCCTCCACAAAAAGCAAAGGCCAAAATAAAAATAAACTACACAGAAATTTATGCTAAAAGTTATACAGGCAACCATGTGCACCGAGTGAATCTTTCAGTTAAAATTCATATCGGGAAAATCTCATTAAATGGTAGCCTCCTCGTACAAACATGCATATGTTATTATTTTTGTGGTTCTGGAAGGAATACATCATGTCTTTTCATGAGTGTGGTAGAATATTTATGACAAAACAACAGAATCGTGGATATGTACCCTTAAGCACAATGCACACAGCAAACAATTTTTTTGTATTAGAACAAAAAAAGTATTCTGAGCTGTTTTTGTGTGCTGTGTGCGGGGTGGGCCCAAAACAGAAAACATCTGTTCAGAATAAATGTTCATTAATCGAACTTGTTTGATTTTGAGAACATATTTTGCGCTGGAACAACAAGTATTTTGTCATCCGTGAGCAGTGACTGTGAACATTTCTTCCAGGAATATCTTCAAACTATTAACCAATCAACTGGCGAGCCGCACCCATGTGACAAAGGATTGAACCTGAGGCTACAGTAACTTGTGGCGCTGGCGATTTGTTTTGAAGTGAAATGTTCGCTGTGTGTGGGGAACGGGAACAAAAACAGGCAAAAAACACGAAAGAATGTTTCTGTTCTAACAAATGTTTGCCGTGCGAGTTCTGCTTTCAAAACTACACAATTGTTTTATAGTAATGGCAGTATGCATGAATTTGATGAGACTATCTATATAGCTTACCCTCTGAGGAACTGGAGTCTTGGCCATCTGAAGATATAACGGACATGGTATTAAAATTTTACACCACACAAAACTAATCATCCGTCGGAATTGAGACCCACATCTACACTGTACCACAGATTGCAAATGGTAACTAAAATATATTCAAATAGAGATAAAAAATACTAATATAATAAAACTGCAGAAATGTAAGAACACACACTTCAATGTGATAATTTCCTTCAGAATATTGCAATTAAGTCATTGTATACGTACATTAAAATTCAAAGTTCAGTCAGTCATTCGTTGTTCAAAAGGGCAAAAGTGACGAGTACTTGAGAGGCCATAAACAAGATTTTCCGACTCCTAATGACTGATTGTTCATTTTCAGCTTCCATAATAGTTCCACACGGGTTGGTTTTTCTTTAATTTATGGTCTTCAATTATTGTTTTTCCTTAGATATGAAGATGTTCACTGATGACATCGATCGTTCTCTATAAGGCTTCTTGTTTTCTCATTCGTCTTTATGCGGACGGATTGTTTTTCCTTTATACTTGTATTCCGGTATGATCCATTTTATATGTCAGATAATCTCGTAAATTAGAGCGCTTGTCAGCGGAATTGTTTTTATTAATTGTTTATCATGCTGAATAGACGGATATTAAACATTGTGCCCGTGCCAACGAATCCGAGAGAATTTTTTTTTTCTGGGAATCTTTGGAACAATTTTTATATTACATATACTTGAATTTCAAAGGCATTTACCATCTATTCAAGCATAATCTTTCTTCAAAAGACAAATCACTGCACTGCTATTTCATCCACTGTATCAAAGATAAATCACATCCACAATGCCGTATTCAACTTCAGGATACAAAAATATATATGATAATGCGTCATATAATTCAATCACAGGAAGTGAAATTTTTTACTATAAAATCAGGGGTGATCAAATTTATTAAACAAGAAGTTGACAAAAATGGTTCAAAATCATGCATAAAATTCATTATTTCTTCATTATTTCATCGATTTTAGAGGGTGATCAAATTTATCAGAATAGCCGATTTAATTTTGTTCTGAAAATTTGGGGTGATGATTGAATTCAGTTAGGGGGATTGAATTATTAGAGGGATTACTGTAATCACTAAGAGGCTTGCACAATAGAACCAGAAAATAAACCCACCATTGAAAATAAATTACCTGTTAATACCGGTACTCGAAACCCTTACCGTACCATAAATACTTACAATTTAATAAAATGGGACAGGCACATAAATTGATTTTCATTTTGTAATCATGTGTTCATCATGCGAAGACGCATCTTTTATTTGTGCTACAGTATACTTTAAACTTGCAGAAGGCATGGAGCAGTAGGATTCTTAGTTTAGGGCACACAGGCTATACAAGGGGTGGCAGAGTAACTCAATATTGGTGGGGAGGAGGGGTGGCAGATGAGGGTGGGTCAGGGAGAGGTTGGGCCCCTCCCTCTGACGAGGGATGCAGAGGTACTCCCCTGCATATTTTTGAAAAATTTTGATGTGATTTAACACACTTTGGCGCTTCTGAGAAGCTTTAAAAAGGGGTACATGTATAATATTTTGAATTAAACTATGCCTCAAGAGTTAACAAAAATTTCAATCAGTGTTTTCAATGAATATCCCCCATGTAGCTTCGAAAACAATTCGCCGATAACATTTGTCAATTTGTCAAGTACACCTCATGGACTTTAACAAAATATGCGTTCCTCAGGTACACCTCATGGACTTTGTCAAAATTTACATGTAATTTACCTACACCTCATGAACTTCATGTATTCCTTGGGTACATCTCATGGACTCTGTCAAAATGTACATGAAAGATACCTACATCTCGAGTACACCTCATGGACTATACCAAAACAACACTCTTCAAATACACCTCATAGACTTTGTCAAAAGATCGCTGAAATATTGCTGAACGCGACGTTAAACCTCAATTCTCTCTGACTCTCTCTCTCTCTGTCAAAATATACATGTAATTTACCTACACCTCAAGTAGGGGAGATTGGGGTACAGTGGGACATGGGGCACAGTGGGACAAGCCGTCTAGCTCTTTTGTTAAGAACAAGAAGCACATTACATTACTATCAGCAGAAAGCTATCACCCCCATACAACTTGTATATTGATTACAAGTAAAACCTATCATTGGTAAAAAATTAGGGACACAAAAATTGTTTTTGAGCAGTCCAAGTAAATTTTCAGGACTGAGGATGATAGTTCGTTATGAGAAGTTTTCAGCGGTACTTCATTGCTGTTTTGTTACTACTGAGAGAGGATGGACAAAGGTACACTTTAATTATATCGATTTAGTATCTCAGCTGTATATATTAGTTTTTTGTCATAAAAAGGAATATATCATGCACCTGGGGCAGAGTGGGACACTTAATTTGCCGGGGCACACTGGGACAATAATAATCAAATGATGAAATTTCCTTTCATACTAAAATGCCATAAAAGTGCATTATTTTGTTTCCTATATGGTGGTATTTGCTAATCCTATCAGATTTGATGAGTTTTACTAAAACTTTCAAAGTCAAATACTTTCGGTGGGATTAGTATCATACAAAATATGTTTTTCCTCAAATTTGGCTCCTGTGAAATATTTTACGTAAAGCAGGGGCCTAAAATAGCAACTAACTTAACCACCGCTGTTGAATCTTCTAAACTCCTATGAAACATATTAGTATATACTTCTTATAAAATGTATTTTGATTATTGTCCCATCGCAACCCAGTGGGTGTCCCAGAGTACCCCATAGTGGGGCAAACTGGGACACATTTTTTTACGTTTTTAAAACAGAACTCTGGAGAAAAGTATAACAGATATTCCAGATTTTTTTGTGTGACTGTCAGAATAAGTATAAGTTGTAACGAGAGTATGCAAGGCTACACTACAGGACAATAATAACAGAGATTTTCGCAAAAAGGTGAAAAATGTCCCAGTGTACCCCAATCTCCCCTACACCTCATGGACTGTACCAAAACATGTGTTCCTCAAGTACACCTCATAGACTTGGTTAAAATTTACATGTAATTTACCCACACCTCAAGTACACCTCATGGACTATACCAAAACATGTGTTCCTCAAGCACACCTCATAGACTTTGTCAAAATTTACATGTAATTTACCTACACCTCAAGTGCACCTCATGGACTATACCAAAACATGTGTTCCTCAAGCACACCTCATAGACTTTGTCAAAATTTACATGTAATTTACCTACACCTCAAGTGCACCTCATGGACTGTATCGATACCAAAATATATGTTCCTCAAGTACACCTCATGGAATTAACCAAAATATGTGTTCCTAAAGTACACCTTTAGTTAGAATAATTTTATTACTAAACAAAGCGCCCTTGAATGGTATTTTAGCCTTAATGATTAAACTGATTATTAAACACATAATGGTCAATTCCAACGTTCATTCAATTAATTTTGAAATCCCCCACCACATTCCCAATTAAGCATGAAAGCATTACGAAGGGACTATAACCCATAAACATTTAACTCATTAATACATCATGGTCAATTATTATTTCACTTTATAATCAACCCCTATCTGTCATCAGTCCCATCCCCCCCCCACCCCCACCCCCCCCCAAACCCCCACACCCCCGCCCCCCCAAACCGGCCCTAAACAAGTTATCAGTTTTGTAATTAATCAAGTTACATTTATCTCATTTGTAAAACATATAAAGCACATATTCATTTATTATATTCAGTCATGTTAGTTTCAATGATTATCGCCTTCTAATTCAATTGTCAGTGTAGCTCTGGTATAGCCTTGTTCTATACTACGTGAGAACAATGCTATGGCTGCAAACCAATCACCAGATCGAGTTGTTGGGAAAATGCCGTACGGGCAATATTTGCCGAACCAATTGACCATAACTAATAAAATAATTCGATTCTATGTCCACTTACCTTTCATAAAACACCTTGTTTATCAGCGACTGCCCATTTTTAGTTTTGCAAGATGTCTAAACTCGGACGAGGGGGGTAAAACTGCATCGCCGTTGTGTGTGTAGTGTTTATCGCGAGTTGTTGTGGCGCGTAATCAGCGTTCTGATCGCTGTAAAGATGGCGGCGATGTGGACAGTTTACCCTCTTCATCCGAGTTTAGATCTCTTGCCAAGCTAAAAACGGACATTCACTCATAAACAAGGTAAGAATGTAGATTCTCATTCATCCAGGATATGTAATTGGAATTAGGAACGTAAAACTGGTCTCTGGAAATAGTATATTTAATGCTTACGTTGCGGCATTAACCTAATGCCTTCTACAGAGCTAATGTTGTACTGGAAACAAATCTATATATACAGCTGATTACATACAAAGTGAGTACTGTTCACTTGCAGTGTGCCCGAGATCATTGAAAAGTGCCCGAGATCATAAACAAGGTGTTTTATGAAAGGTAAGTGGACATAGAATCGAATTATTTTATTGGTTATGGTCAATTGGTTCGGCAAATATTGCCCGTACGGCATTTTCCCAACAACTCGATCTGATGATTGGTTTGCAGCCATAGCATTGTTCTCACGTAGTATAGCTAAATAATATATAGCCCTCCCGAGTATGAGGACTATAGGTCGGCCCCAGTCACCTCCAGCGAGGGTTTTAGATAATTTTATTACGAATCACCCACCTCTGAAACTGCCGTACATCTAATCTCTATCCCCTCCTGCGCACTATTTTAAAATCTTGCGCACTATTGTGAAATAGTAACGAATATATCGCCGTCTGAATTTTCCAGTCGACGACTTTCACTTCGCGCGCCATGTTCAATTGCAAATGGCCCATATACACATATAGCGTGACGTCACCAACATGGCGCGTAGAGAGTTGAAGTTTTCGACTGGAAAATTCAGACGGCGATATATGCGTCACTATTTCACAATAGTGCGCAAGATTTTAAAATAGTGCGCAGGAGGGGATAGAGATTAGATGTACGGAAGTTTCAGAGGTGGGTGATTCGTAATAAAATTATCTAAAACCCTCGCTGGAGGTGACTGGGGCCGACCTATAGCCCTCATACTCGGGAGGGCTATATATTATTTAGCTAACGTAGTACAGAACAAGGCTATACCAGAGCTATTGTCAGTGCATTTATTTAATTAATCAAAATTCATCCAATACCCTAATTCGGCAATCATCCACCCCCCACCCCCCACCCCCCCTTCCACATACACACACTAATATCATTATGCTGTTATGATCCAATTTTTATGCAGAAATTAATCAATACAGTTTTTATAAATACACTTCGATCAGAAATGTAATGGCTGTTGATTATGTGTCTCGTAGGACTACTAATCGCCAGCTATTTTCAGTCTAGACTAGATTTAGTGTGTCAACGACGCCCCACACTTGTGCGCCCCACTATAAACAAACTTGTCAACGTGCTCGCTTCGAAAGTGAGGGAAAACGGATGACACTTCTTCGCAAAACTTACCGACAAACAGGAGAAATTTAACATTGACATTGCGCAGAGGCTCTCGTAATTGACAGATCATCATTTTGCGCCTCCATATACCATAATGGCAGACCGTTAAATGTTAACACGACTATGTAATCACTAGCTGAAAGTATAGACTGCGGAGAAAAACTTACCACCGGCAGCTGAACCGTACGAGGTTGAGGATTGTAAGCGGCGGCGAGAGAGGGACTGTCGCCGTTTCTTCAGTCGTAGCCTTCTCAAAACCTGTCCCACTACAACAATAAACCAAGCATGAGGTCCAGAAATCCATAAACTCGGATGCTAAAAAATTAAATGGCTGCAAATCGACATTCACTTACTTTTGTTAGACCAAAATTTAACATGTTTCCCCTCTTCTCCCCATCACCGCGGTGCATGCTTTCTTCGGAGGCTGGATGACGTCGTCCTCCCCGCGAAGAGGTCAAAGGTCACGGTGCCTGAACACGTGGGCTGAATTCCAAGACTTGGGGTTGGCTGTCCTTGAAGCAAATCGCCAGACTTGATACGCCTGGTACCGATAAGCGATGGACGGTTAATCGTTTATTGCGTTATTCGACTTTAGAGCTTACGCACTGGATACCGGCAAGTGGACCGGTACCGTACCAGACTATAGTATATATGCGTGTGACATGCAGAGATACGCACTGATGCTCGAGTTGATGGATTTTCGAAGGATTTCTGTTGGATCGCTGAATCCACATTCCGCTAAACTTGGCACACATCGACGTGGAATTTTGCCTTGTAAATTAAAGCGGAGAAAATTGTCGGCCAGTACTATTAGGTCTTAAAGATCGATATCATTTGAATTATCACGTATGGCTTTGGACTCATAGGGTTCAATATGAAAACAAGCCGGCCTAATTGGATATATGGACTACGGTACGTCATTAAAAGGGAAAAGAAGACTTTCCCGTTGTAGTGAGTTGCCGGTGGTCAGTGATCTTGACCGTAGATTTCATTCTAATCTTGGCATCCACATCCTCTTATTGCAGGTCTGTATACTCCGTATTTGTCAGGCGAACCATGGGGTATAGAGATGAGCTTCCCTCTCCATTCAATGGGAATTCCAGGAGTTTTCTAGTTTTTCAATCCCTATATAGGCCATTCTCCAGGAGTTCCTCAAGCTGATATAGGTCTTTCTCCAGGAGTTTTCTAGTTTTTCAATCCCTATATAGGCCATTCTCCAGGAGTTCCTCAAGCTGATATAGGTCTTTCTCCAGGAGTTTTCTAGTTTTTCAATCCCTATATAGGCCATTCTCCAGGAGTTCCTCAAGCTGATATAGGTGTTTCTCCAGGAGTTTTCTAGCACTATATTACACCATTTTTGAGACGATTATTAATATACTGTTCAGTGATAGGATAGATATATTGGGCATCATTGGAACTACAAATGGTGATTTTCCGGAAGTTTCCAGGACAAAACCCTAATTTTTAAGCTATTTTAAAGATTTCCAGGATAGAATTCAACTTGCAGGAGTTTCAAGTAATTCCAGGGGCGTATGAAAGATGCCCTCTAGTGCATCCACTCATAAAAATTGTTATTTTCGACGGTTAACTCATTTTATTATCGAGTGAGTGAGTAGTAGGGTTTAAAGGAGTACTTACTTTATTTTATATAGGTTCCTATTACAAAGGTTAGATTATTAAATAAATGTAACCAACTATTTTACTGTCGTTGAGGGTGATAACCTATTATTTTTATTACAATTTGTAAAGCCATATTTCCGCTTTGAGGTCGACGTGGGCGCCGCCATGTTGCCTGTGGGATGACGTGACTGATGACGTCAGCATTCAGGACAACGTCCCGGCTAACGCTTGCCCAGGGACGTTCCAACTACGGACATTTGAATTACTCTGTGTCCGAGTTTTAATTCGAGGAAAAAACTGACGCGGCAAATCCCACGGGTGTAATTCATAAAAGAAGAGTGATTGAGGTTATCTCCACCAACTGAATAATTTCTTTCCCAAGTTTTTCAACTGAAACTTGCTCGATTCAATTTGGACAAAATATGAAGCTAAAGCGAGAAGACTAAAAGAGCGTCCTCTGCAATTATCCAGTGATTTCAGTTGAACGATGATGCTTCTAAGTTCGTAATCATTTTCATGATTACACTTGAATTACTAAAATCAACTAGAACGTCAGTGGATTTACTGGGTTCCTTCTTGTGCGAATTATCGGCATTACCAACACGATCAACCTTAAAGGAGTACTTACCTTATTTTTGAGTGGGACTATATCTATGAGCACGCGCATTTCAAACCTTATTATATAAAACTTATGTTGATAAAACGCGAAATAAAAGAAATATTGAATATTTTGCTGCTCGCCACGGCGTGCACTGGGCGCCGCCATTGCACTACTGCGTGACGTTTTTAGATGAGCGGAAGTAAGTTTATACTCATCTAAAAACGTCACAACGTCATGGAAACTTAAGGTTGATCGTGCTGATCATGCCAATAATTCATACGAGAAGGAACCCAGTAAATCCACTGCCGTTCTAGTTGATTTTAGTTTTTCAAGTGTAATCATGAAAATGTTTACGAACTTAAAGGCATCGTCGTTCAACTCAAATCACTGGATAATTGCAGAGAACGCTCTTTTAGTTTACTGCTCAACTTCAAATTTTGTCCAAATTGAATCGAGAAATTCTCCGCTGAAAAACTTGGGGAATGAATTCTTCAGTTGTCGGAGATAACCTAAACCACTTTCCTTTTAGGAATTACCCCCGTGTGAATTGCCGCGCCAGTTTTTTCCTCGAATTAAAACTCAGACCCAGAGTAATGTCCGTAGTTGGAACGTTCCTGGATCAAGCGTTAGCCGTGACGTTGTCCTGAATGCTGACGTCATCAATCACGTCATCCCACAGCCAACATGGCGGCGCCCACGTCGACGTCAAATTAGAAACATGGCTTCACAAATTGTAATAAAAATAATAGGTTATCGCCCCCAACGAAATAAAATGGTTGGTTATATTTCTTTAAGAGTCTAACCTTTGTAATAGGAACCTATATTAAATTAGGTAAGTACTCCTTTAAATCTCCATGACGTTATGACGTTTTTAGATGAGTATACACTCACTTCCGCTCATCTAAAAACGTCACACAGTGGTGCAATGGCGGCGCCCAGTGCACGCCGTGGCGAGCAACAAAATATTCAATATTTCTTTTATTTCGCATTCTATCAACATAAGTTTTATATAATAACGTATGGAATGCGATTGCCGATAAATATAGTCACACTCAAAAATAAGGTAAGTACTCCTTTAAGTTCATATCACCACGGTGCCTATACATGGGCCAGATATATTGAGGTCACTGGTCAAATCCGACATCATTATAGGTTCTCAGTGTTAACAAAGTGTGAATTATTCCTGACGTTTGATCACAATCTACATCATTGGACTGGAATAATAGCACAGACAATGTTTTCAATAATTTCCTGTTTGGGGGTGGGGGGGACCTTCGTAAGTAACGTTGACCTTTGACCTCTCAAACTGATGTATTCTCTCAAAAGAAATAATTTAAATTTTGAAGATTTCCTGATTCTTGGGTCAAAGTTATCTTGAACTTAATTCTGGTTTGGGATACATCATTATCTCCGAATATATCCACTCGCAAAAATTGCGATTTTCAATAATTACTGATTATAGTGACCGGGGGGGACCTTTGACCTACTGATCTCAATTTTGGTACGCCACAGCTACGAGACTCCATATTTTATCTGTTGAAATTTCAGAGGAATCGGCCACTTCGTTGAAAATCAAGGAAATAAATAACGAAAGTTGGGACGAGAATTAAGGCAAATGTGCATTCCATAGGATTTCGCCAGCTTTAGCTGACGTAGTCCAACAAAAATGTTACAGTTCAGGTGCAGACCCAGATCTACACAGTAGTTGAGAAAACCATCTCGGCCTTGTGATCGGTTTACAGTTTGGTTCGGTTCTATCTATTTTAATTGAAGAAAAAACGTACCATCAGTAGAACGATACGTTTCAAATTGCGGAAATAATTGGATTTTCTATTTGAACGGAGCCCCCAAAAGCAAGAGGATCGAAAATTGAGTCATTCTCTGATCAGAGGATTGAACAGGATTACATGCACGTATACCGGGGCTATTACATCATTTATCGTAAATACAGTATTGTTATAAATCTTTCGGAGTATTGACGGGTAGAGAGCACGCATATTGTCCTCTCGATACCTGAGTATACAATGAATAAAGACACCAACATCAGGGGCGTCGTTAGGGAGGGGGGGGGGGGGGCGTCCGGTGCGAACGACCCCCCCCCTTGGCCGCGCCAAAAAAAAACAGAAGAAAAAGCAAAAGAAAAAAACAAAAAACAAAAACAAAAACAGAGAAAACAAAAACAAAAACAAAATAAAAAAAGCATAAAAACATAAAATAAAAAAAACATAAAAATTACAGATAGAGTGCCAAGACGTGTAGTGAAGGCCCGTTTTGTTTGTGCCAAACCAGGAAGTCAAATGGAGTCCGGCATATTCTTCAATATCGATGCGGGTTTATGCGAAACAAATGTGAAAATAGAACCATAAATCTATATACATTGTGTTCAGATTTGTTTCCGAGAAAACGGGTAAAACGCATCTCCGGCAACCGGAGACCCTGGAGCTTCCGGGGCCTAGGCGGCCCCTGGACCCTCGCCTGTCAGGCTGTGACGATCGCTCATTTTAGCTTTGTTTAAATGAATCGCTATCATATTGGTTCTAATGTTCCATCATGTAAAGGTCATCGGTTTTTTATGTGTTCTTTTTATGTGATAAATATAACTAAACAGTCAAATGGATTCTGGCATGAAGTATGATTTTTCCAATATCGATGAGTGCTTATAAATGCGAAACATACGTGAAAATAGAACCATAAATCTGCATACATTACGTTCGAATTTATTTCTGGGAAAACTCTTAGAACGCGTCTCTGGAGATCTGGAACTTCGGAGCTTCCGGGGCCTAAACGGCTCGTGGACCCTCGCCTGTTGGGCTGTGAGGATTTCCTTGTTTTATCTGTGTGTGAATGAATCGTATCTGTAGGCATATTGGTTTCCCTCCCAAGAACTATAAATCATCGTTTTAGGTTTTAAATATAACTAGAACGTCAAATGGATGAAGGCATGAGGTGCGATGTTTTCAATATCGATGCATGCTTATAATTGCGAAAAAAAATCGTGAAAATAGAATCATAAATGTGGATGCAGTATGATCAGTTTTATTTCCGGAAAAACGTTCAGAACGCATCTCCGGCTATCTAGGACCCCGGAGCTTCCGGGGCCTAGGCGGCCCCTGGACCCTCGCCTAAAGTGCTATGATAATCGACCCCCATTTGAAAAATCCTAGCGACGCCCATGAACACCGGATATCGCTTCGCGATAATGGAGACACACGATTCGCAAGCCATCTTATGGATGGCGAAGTGTACGCAAATGCAGCAAGCAAATGTTATATCTTCGTTTGAAGAAATGGTTACGTCCAGCAGGGTGATACTATAGATTTCAGGGAAGAAGAATTACCATGCTGTCAAAACACAGGCGACCTTCCTTATTCTGAAATTAGGACCATTTGTGCGAAACCGTGACCTAGTGTGGAGTGCACCCATAGTGACAGTACGTCATGTACATGTACATACGGGCAATCTGTGGCCAAATTGACTATAATATTAATACAATAAAATGAAAATATATAATGATTTTCACCCAGGTGAATAATTTCCACCCAGAATAATTTCCACCCAGGTGAAAATAATTTCCACCCAGGTGATAATAATATCCACCCAGGTGAGAATAATTTCCACCCAGGTGATAATAATTTCCACCCAGGTGAAAATAATTTCCACCCAGGTGATAATAATATCCACCCAGGTGAGAATAATTTCCACCCAGGTGATAATATATCACCCAGGTGAAAATAATTTCCACCCAGGTGAGAATAATTTCCACCCAGGTGAGAATAATTTCCACCCAGGTGATAATAATATCACCCAGGTGAAAATAATTTCCACCCAGGTGATAATAATATCCACCCAGGTGAGAATAATTTCCACCCAGGTGATAATATTATCACCCAGGTGAAAATAATTTCCACCCAGGTGAGAATAATTTCCACTCAGGTGATAATAATATCATCCAGGTGAAAATAATTTTCACCCAGGTGATAATAATATCCACCCAGGTGAGAATAATTTCCACCCAGGTGATAATATTATCACCCAGGTGAAAATAATATCACCCAGGTGAAAATAATTTCCATCCAGGTGAGAATAATTTCCACCCAGGTGATAATAATATCACCCAGGTGAAAATAATTTCCACCCAGGTGATAATAATATCCACCCAGGTGAGAATAATTTCCACCCAGGTGATAATAATATCACCCAGGTGAAAATAATTTCCACCCAGGTGAGAATAATTTCCACCCAGGTGATAATAATATCACCCAGGTGAAAATAATTTCCACCCAGGTGAGAATAATTTCCACCCAGGTGAGAATAATTTCCACCCAGGTGATAATAATATCACCCAGGTGAAAATAATTTCCACCCAGGTGAGAATAATTTCCACCCAGGTGATAATAATATCACCCAGGTGAAAATAATTTCCACCTAGGTGATAATAATATCCACCCAGGTGAGAATAATTTCCACGCAGGTGATAATATTATCACCCAGGTGAAAATAATTTCCACCCAGGTGAGAATAATTTCCACCTAGGTGATAATGCAAAAAAAAAAAATTCATAATTAAAAAAAAGTCAATGTCACTTATGAGCCACCGTTAAAAACCAATGACGTAGACTGATTGTGAGAGATAAACGGATGACCTGGACAGATGGCCTAGATCGTCTAGATATCGCCATTGACTTACGAATTGTGTAGGAGACAAGTTCGCGTGAAGAAATCTCGATCAACTGAGAGCTATTAGGCCTGGGCAGTGTTGGGAGGACATTTTCTCAAAGATCGAAACTCGATTATTCCAAAATGGAGTTGAAATTTACGTTTGATCTACTTGTGTTAACGATGGCGTTTACGACATCTTCGTTAGGTAAGCAATCAGGGTTGGCACGGATCAGAATGGTGGTAGTCGTACTGTAGGCCTACATACGGTAATAATTTACTGGTTTTGTGATACGGACACATGAATTGACTAGGGCTGGCGAATTTCTTGCCGCCAAGACTGATTTTTCGTTGTTGGTGTTGTTGTTCTTGTTGTTATTGTATCTGTATATAAATGACAAACTTCAGAAGTTCCGCGAAAGCGGATTGTTCCGTGTGAGTAAAAAGATGTTAATGAAAGAATCCAATACACGAGCTCTGCAAAACACGAGTTTCATCAAGTTTAAGTGCACAGGATAGTGTGATTTAGAGGGTGTGATTTAGAGGACATTCATCGGTTTAAACGCCAGGCATCGAATTTGAATTGAAGTGAATTTTATTCGCCAATTAATACTCATTCTATGCATACAGATATATAATATAGTCGTAATATGAGAGGTAATAGTCAGTTGGTATATTTTTGGCGGGAATAGAGACACAGGGGCTTGTTATTAAGAATAAAGTTTTAAAGTGCGAGACAATCTTGTTGATGAAATCAACTTGTTAGCAGATATATATTGTTCATATGACATATTAGAGGTACAGCAAGGTTAAACCAGTTAGTTTTCAAAAAGGTGTGGTTTTAACTTTGATTTAAATAAGGATAAAGATTTGGTGGTTTTGATAGTTTAGGATAATTTGTTCCATTCCTGAGGTCCTGTTATTATCTACCTCCTGGTTTCTTATCGGGTACCTTTGAACATCAGGTAATTTTGTAAAGTAGTCCCGGGTGCGTATTGGAATAATTTCAGGATGATATAAGATTTTTTGGATCATAATTGAACAGGCGGTATACATTCAACTTGATAAACGGTAATATTTTCAATGCCATAAATAAGGGTTGTGTATGATCAAGCTTTCCGGATAAAGTGATGACGCGCAATACACGTTTTTGGAGTAAAATAAAAGAATGTAGGTGACTGATGTAGGTGTTACCCCATAGGATGTTGCAGTAGGAGAAATAGGGGATTATCATGTAGTGAACCAAATTATAGCGTTTTATTATTCACGGACCCTTTTATGTAATTGAGGATTGCTGCGTTTCTGGCAACTGTTTTACAGATGTAATCAATGTGGGTTGTCCCGATTAATCTGTTATTGAAAAACATTCCAAGAAATTTGAAATGGTTGACGATTTCAATCTTTCTCCAGATATTAATAAGCGTGGTATACGTCAGGATCGTTCTTTTTTGTTCGAATATATTTGTTTTTTTAATATATATATATATATATATATTTGATGATAGTCTATTAAAACAGAATCAAGTGTAAAATTTGTCCAGTTTTTGTGACATAATGTTGATAGAATTCGTGTATGTGTTCAGATGAATAAACAATGCTTGTGTAATCGGCGAATAGGATAATTTGGAGCAGATCAGTAGCATTACTGATGTCGTTTATGTATAATAAAGAGATGTGGACCAAGAATGGATCCCTAGCTGGGGAACGCCACAGGTTATATTCTTGGGAGAGGACACCTTACTATTATATACAATACATTGTGATCTATTAGACAGATAGCTCTTCAGCCAGTTGTTTAACGAGTCTTGGAAGCCGTAAAGATACAGTTTGGACAGTAATATATCATGATTGACAGTGTCAAATGCTTTGGAGAGGTTTAAAAATATAACAACACTGTAGTCTTTGGCCTCTTTTGCAGCAACCAACAAAACATATAAGGAAATGGCCGTGAGAGAAGTGAAGTGATTTGATATAAATCCATATTTGTTTTAGGGAAGTTTGAATCTAAAAAGTCGGTCATCATGGTTATTGAGATTTTCTCGAGTATCTAGCTGAAGCAAGGTAAAACGGAGATTGGTCTATAATTGGCAAAAAGCATGCATAGAATCCCCAGATTTAAAAATTGGCATTACATGTACCTTGGATTTAAAGTCACGTGGTACAACAACAGATCTGTAAGACATGTTTACAATTTGCGCGAGAGGAGCGGTTTCAAAAAATAACAGCAACCAGCAAAACATATAAGGAAATGGCCGTGAGAGAAGTGAAGTGATTTGATCTAAATCCATATTGGTTTTAGGGAAGTTTTTTGTTTGATTCTAAAAAGTTGGTCAAAGAGTATCTTGCTGAAGCAAGGTAAAACGGAGATTGGTCTATAATTTGCAAAAAGCATAGGGTCTCCAAATTTAAAAATTGGCATTACCTTGGATTTAAAGTCACGTGGTACAACAACAGATATGAAAGACAAGTTTACAATTTGCTCGAGAGGGGCAGAATTGGAGACCCCTATCACTTTGACCAAGGACATGGAAATACAGTCAAGCCCAGAAGCAGACGGTTTCAGAGACATAATTACATTTAGATCATCATTTGTGGATACAGTTGAGAAATTTGAAATTTTCTTGCTTGAAAGTAATATCCGGAGATTTGAGCGACACTGGGAATTTTGCTGTCTAGTTTGGATACAATTGTACTGAGGTATTGATTGAATTTATCTACGATTTCTATATTATCGGAGCTTTCCTTCCCGTCAACATTAAAGGACTAGGATGAATTTGAATCTTTCATGCGATTTAAGAGTTGAATTAAGATTTTCCATGCGCCTTTAATATCCTGATTGGGCTTATTAATACGCATCGTAGGAGTTTGAAAGGTAGACAAAATATTCATTATATGCAGAATTGAATTTCTAGATTTATGAATGATTCCAAATGGAAGTTCTGCCATTAAAGCCCTGATTATAATAGAATTTGCTTGCATTACTGGAGGATCTCATTTGGCAAATAATTGCCAAACTACGAGTATCATAGTCGGAAGTAAAGATTTTGTTGGATTAAAAAATCTGTTGAATTTTTTGGACAAAGAAAGATGATTATATATTAATATTTTCTGGTAATTCAACACAGTCAATTTCTCATATAATACTCGGAAGGGGCGTTGCTTGGTTGATCAGTCTTCGAAATCACGTGACCCGAAATTTGCAGGCCTTTTGAATCATCGATACCAACATTCTGTAAACGTCTAAGTGTTTGTTATCGGCCTATAAACCACATGTTTGATCCAGAAACCCTCCCTACCCTCCCTCAATTTTCTGTCTTGTGACATATTTGTAACAGGGAGCCCTTTATGCTCCCCACCTTTGCTGGTATAACAACATTTGCATTATTCGGCCTAACTAGTATAGTCAACCGGTATTGACTATCCTTTTCCAGGGAGGTAACTCTTGATGCCCTTGACTCCAGGTTATAGTATAGGAAGCGCCCATTCACGCCTTTGACCTCTGTGGCGCCAGGTGGCGGTTACGTGGCGGTCACGCGGAGGTCAAAAGTAGTTCCGGCAACTTTTAACCTTTGCATTCTTGGTGATGCGGTCTGGTGGTGATGCGGTCTGCCTCCGCGGACAGAAAGTAGTCCCACGGGGAAAAATGCATGGAATGCATGTATGGACCCTGGGATGTACTTACATGCACTGTACATGAAAGTACTAGGGTCCTAGTGAGAATTGAACCCGGTTCGCTTTATTTAGAGGCCGACGCTCTACCATTAGGCCACGAGTTATAGGCTGCAAACTAAGGTTGAAAATAGCATATATGTGTGTGTCTACCATATGGCCCATACTGGCCAATGTTGAACCCAATGGGAAATTTACTCGTGGTCATTGTAGTATGGGTTGTTTGGATTTATTTTTCACATGTCGCCACGAAAAACACGATGGGCGAGGTCCCGAAGCGATTGGTTGAATTTTTTTTTAAAAAGTCACTGTGCGCATGCGTAGTCGGTAAATAGTGCTTGGGGAACGTTTTGGGATCTAGGTGAGCCCCTAATGGGCCGATGGGGTCGAGTGAGGTATCAATGTGAAGCACACGTGAAGGTGCATCCAACGGGCTGGGTGTGACGTGGAACCGGCGTCATTCTGCGCATGCGCAGGAGACAAAGTCTATGGAAATAGACGTTTTGGGGTCGAGGTGGGCTACTAGTGGCCTGATGGGGTCGAGTGAGATATCGTTGTGAAGCAGTCGTGAAGGAGCATCCGCCTGTACTAGTGTGTCGTCCGTGTTCAACATTCTGCGCATGACAGGGAATTGTGGGAAAAGAGAAGGGAAATAGACGTTTCGGGGTCGAGGTGGGCCACTAATGGTCCGATGAAGTCGAGTGAGGTATCAATGTGAAGCATACGTGAGGGAGCATCCGACTGGACTAGTGTGTCGTCCGTGTTCAACATTCTGCGCATGGGCAGACAGGAAATTGTGGGAAAAGAGTATGGAAATAGACGTTTCGGGGTCGAGATGGGCCACTAGTGGTGCGATGGAGTCGAGTGAGGTACCAATGTGAAGCATACGTGAGGAAGCATCCGCCTTGACTAGTGTGTCGTCCGTGTTCAACATTCTGCGCATGCGCAGACAGGGAATTGTGAGAAAAGAGTATGGAAATAGACGTTTCGGGGTCGCGGTGAGCCACTAGTGGGCCGATGGAGTCGAGTGAGGTATCAATGTGAAGCATGCGAGAGGGAGCATCCGCCTGGACTAGTGTTTCGTCCGTGTTCAACATTCTGCGCATGCGTAGACAGGAAATTGTGAGAAAATGGTATTGGAAGGAAGGCTTTGGGATCTAGGTGGACCACTATTGGTCCGATGGAGTCGTATGAGGTATCAATGTGAAGCTCTCGTGAAGGAGGATCCGCCTGAACTAATGTATCGGTCGGTTTTTAACATTCTGCGCATGCTCAGACAGGGAATTGTGGGAAAAGGGCATTGGAAGGAACGTTTTGGGATCGACATGAGTCACTAGTGGTCTGATGGGGTATGAATGACGGACTAGACGCTTGTAATCAATGTGAGGCAGTGGTGAGAGAGCATCCGACGGGGTGGACATTTTGGGGTCGATATGAACCATCCTCGGTCCGAATGCGTCGTGTGTGGTGTTATCTTGTAGCTCTCGGGTTGTATGCCCCGATTTGAGGGCTGTCCATGTCATCTGTGACATCATCGGTGACGTCATCAGTACGAGTAGTAGCGAAAGTGGCTATTTTGGTGCAGTGAAGGAAGGTATTTGGTGTAGAGATGGACCATCCTTGGTCCGAATGCGTCGTGTGGGGTGTCATTTTATAGCTCTCGGGGTGTAGACCGGCTTGTTTTCATTGGCAGTCGCGTCAATCTGCGCATGCGCAGTTGGCCAGTGGGTTTTTCCCGTCGTACCTCCGTCTTCCATCCGCGTACTGTGGTTTTACATCCGGGTCCTCATCTTACATCGGGGTTTTCCCATGTTTACTGTCACGTGACCGGAACCGGAAGTTGTCACAAGACAGGTGGCTTCGATGCACAGAATACATGTACTCTACGCATGTCCTTGTATTCTGTGCATATCCATGCACATGTACTACAACAAGCTCCGGAGCTTCGAGGTTGTAAACACACCCATAGCGGTTCCCCCAGCGTGGATGTGCCGTGATGGAGGGGATAATAAAATGATTGACCTGTAATCTTTGTTGTTGTTGCTCTCTTTTTGGACTAACTAATTAGAATAGTACTTATCACGGACTACACACGGAGAGGTACGTATAGGCGCGTATGTGTAACATGGTCTATGAAACACGTCCCTCTGGTCCCCACACCCCATTCCTACTGTTGCAGAGCCATGACGGAGACCCATCCTTATGCGACTCGCATTTTACAGCATGCGACCGTGGTTAATTCACTCACGGGTTACGGAGCAGTGGTTCGGTCCATGTTTGGAGATGGCGACGACAACGAGGGGCGACGCCAGATCCTGAAAGAGTTCACAGAAGCGGTTCTCGGCAGAGTGGATTCGATGGAGAGGCGTGCTATCACCCACCACTCCTGGGCTATGACAGCCATCCTTGATGCCCGGGCTATGGACCACGAGCGCTCACGCCGGAACCATCGGCGGCTCATTAGTCTCACAAAGATCTTTGCCCTATTGACCCTGACGCTGTGGCAATGACAGTTCCGTCTTACAGCGACAGAAAAGAACGGCTCTTCAGACCCTCCATATCTTCCGAAAGAAAATCTGGGCCTGATAGAAGTCCGGTATGGTGGAACATTCGTGAACATCCAGGCACTTTTACATCCGTGTACATCCGGGTTCTTGTACATCCGGGGACTGTGCAACATCGGGGACAGTAGAACATACGGGTACTCCCATGTTGGCCTATAAGAGCCAGAATTTTTGCGGCATTCATCATTTCCAGATCCACAGCCGATATGTTCTCTTGCACAACTTGCTCGAAGCGCTTTCATCGCCTGGACAGTTTACGTTGTCACACACGTGCACGCCACGAAGTACCCACGCATACATGCGCAGATTGTGACATAGTCTTTAAGCATCCCAGTCAATTGAGACGTCACCAAAATGTCATACACGGATCGAGCTCGCCACTCTCGAGACCGGATATTTCAGTTTCTATGGGAATGCATCTGAGAATGGAAGAACCCATGGAGGTCGATCCGCCGCCGCGAATTAAAGAGCCGATGAAAATTGATCCCAGTGTTGAATGGGAGAAGTAAGAGCTCCGAGCTTCAGTATCATGGATTGCCCGAAGACGTTTATGTTACACTGAACGAAGAATAAACTTTCTGAAATGGTGGCTTCTGATTGGTTGATAGTATCGTTACATCCCCTCTTCTCCTGTTCCCCTCTAACTATAAATATGGAAACACGCATTTTAGATGTACATTTCTCACAACCTGTACCAGACCCGATCAAATGGAATTCCAAGGCAGACGAGCAATCGTAGAAGATTGACGAACAGGTGCCGGTTCCCACTCGACTCCCCAAAAGAGTTACCAAAAGATACCCGCCCATAACTATGGAAATGATAGATGGTTTCTTCAGTGTGAGTTACAGCTCAACCAGGGGAGAGCCCGGAGATCGCCAGCGATGCCTGACCTGCCTTGAATGTGTACCCTTGGCCGGGTGTGATCTTTGCACGAGGAGAGAGGAGATTTCCCAGTGGGCGAAGTGAGAGCTTGCCACCAAAGGCCACTTTTCCTTATGGAAAATATGGCCGCAATCATCTCGAAAGAGAGACTGCTAACATATGTACAGACAGACGAATGAATGAGTAAGAATCATATTAGGTCACACCGAGCAAAGATGGAACTTTCTGAAATGCCGACTTCTGATTGGACGGTCGAGAATACATCTAACGGGCAAGAACGAATATGACAGATGCAAATGGCGGCCACTGATTGGACAAGAGGCTACTTGTATTGTAAACACACCCAACACGGCTTCCCGAGCTTGGGTATTATGCTCTGGATGGGACAATAAAATGATTGACCTGTCATCCTACTTGTTGTTGTTCTCTCACCGGTCTACATCATGCGACATTGTACAGAGTGCATGTTCATTGAGAGAGAGAGAGAAAGAGACAGAGAGAGAGAGAGAGAGAGAGAATTAAGGTTTAACGTCGCATTCCGCAATATTTCAGCTATATAGCGACATGGACAGAGGGTATGTACATGGATTTGAACAGAGTACATGCAGAATGACATGCACAGAGTACATTTACATGGACAAGGAAGATGTATATTGACAGAGTACATGTACATGAGCAGATTAGATGTACAGGCAAATAGTACATGTACAGGCACATAGTACATGTGCATGGATATGCACAGAATACATGGACATGCGCAGAGTGCATGTATTCTGTGCATGGAAGCCACATGTCTTGTGACAACTTCCGGTTCCGATCACGTGACAGTAAACATGGAAAAACCCCGAGTAAGATGAGGACCTGGATGTAAAACCACAGTACCCGGATGGAAGACGGAGGTGCGACGGGAAAACCCCACTGGCCAACTGCGCATGCGCAGATTGACGCGACTTCCAATGAAAACAAGCCAGCCTGACTCATATATATATATATATATATATGTTATTTTCAACCTTGGTTTGCAGCCTATATCTCGTGGCCTAATGGTAGAGCGTCGGCCTCTAAATAAAGCGACCCGGGCTCAGTTCCCACTAGGACCCAAGTACTTACATGTACAGTACAAGTAAGTACATCCCAGGGTCCATACATGCATTCCATGCATTTTTTCCCCGTGGGACTACACTGTTAGAAGGATATGATACAGACGCGACAGACCATATCAAGTGTGGTCAGAAGAACCATCAGTGCCATGGTCAAACATCGATTTGACCAGAAAATTTATGGTCTGTCGCGTCTGAACCATGGGAGTTATGGTCAAATTGACCAAATCCTTTTAGCAGTGTACTTTCTGTTCGCGGAGGCAGACCGCATCACCACCAGACCGCATCACCGCGGAAGAATATAAAGGTTAAAGGTTGCCGGAACTACTTTTGACCTCCACGTGACCGCCACGTAACCGCCACCTGGCGCCACAGAGGTCAAAGGCGTGAATGGGCGCTTCCTATATTATAACCTGGAGTCAAGGACATCAAGAGTTACCTCCCTGGAAAATGGGAGTCAATACTGGTTGACTATACTACTGGCCTATAAACGTGCTGTGGGTGAAGTCTAGTCCAATGTGTTGCGGTGCGTATTTTCTGTGAAACAAAGATCAGAATTGGAGAATCGACGGCTGACATCGTGGTTACACAACTGTTCAGCGCATTTATCACTTGTTAGTAACACTTGAGCAGTGAAGGATGTAGGATTACCATAATTAAGTTTATGTGAGGATCAACAAGATCGCCTTCTAATGTTAACGTGATTATAGTTTTATTATAAATGTTGATTGTGAGTTATCCCCCTTATATTAGACTCTCGAATTTTGTACCACGAGGTCGGTGTTTCCTCGGTCTGAAAAATGTCAGTGATGGATTTGGTTTCTCCAGTTTGCTACAGAAACCCTCCCTACCCTCCCTCAATTTTGTGACATTTTGCAACAGGAAGCCCTTTATGCTCCCCATCTTTGCTGGTATAACAACATTTGCATTATTTGCTCATTGGGGGCATGTTCTATCACTGCATTTGGTAACACATAATTCATATGTGTTCTCCATGCCCCTGCTATTTTATCATTTGTCGTTTGAATAAATGATTGTCATTGAAATAAATGACCTAACCAGAAATTATGGGTATTGTGTTTGTCTTTCCCAGCAAACTGAGCTCATTCTCTGATCTAGTCTATCTCGAGCATAAATATATTTGTGTTTATATAAAGGATATAATAGGGGTAAATCTTGCTGTGAGATGTCGTTATTTCTATACAGCGTCGTAATCTATAGAACATACACGAATATTTGGGATAGCTTTTCTTTTTTGATAGTTTGCTATCAACATCGTCCCAGCGCACGTTTTTCTCACTTAGCCACACAGCTCGAATTAAATGCGGAAGCTATGTGTATTGGCCGTATAGAGTTATCAACGGATCATTGGAAACCGGTTGTAATTAAAAACATTACATATCGCTGAGTCAAATTAGCCGCGTGCCTATTTTCACCGAGATAGATTTCCTTGGCAAAACTATATTGACTATGCGAGCAAATGTATCGTTTTCGATCACCAATTGAAGCATTAATTATTTTCATCAACCTTATGGGATATGATATTATTTTCAAACTCTAACATCTCATGTCAGTTTTTAGGGGAAAAATCGCTCTTATTCATACAACATCTGAGATTTCTTGTTTGTTATAATTTGTGATGCTGCAATCACAGCTAGAGGCCCATATTCATTAAGTGGGATTTTTACCCGAAAATCTGATGAATCAAATTAATCAGTCAGTTTTTTGGTGATTGGTCACAATGTTTTGAAATAATATCAGGCTATGCAAATTCTTCCACTTGTCAGTCTCGGTATGAGGAAGATATAGGAAGAAAAAAATAAGAAAAAATCTTATTTGCATTCAGACCTATCAACTTTCTCACGCATGTGACATTTATGTCTCCCGGTCTCAGATAAAGCCAAATTTCGCGCATCCAATCTGGTATTTTCGTGAAAATGTTGCAGAAAAAGGAATCCATTCATGAATTGTGAAATGTTTATATAGAATGAAAAATGCCAAAATTGTATGAAATGACGTGTAGAATTTCACAATTTTTGGGGCGCATCGGCTTGTACATCCCGGTTGGACATATAAGCTTACTCAATTCGCACGCCTTGGCAAAATTAAAAGTTGAGAGGTCTGTACATTTATTTTGGACATTATTTGAGTCAGTCGTGTCAATCGGACTGTCAATCAGGCTTCACCCAGTATGATGACCTCAAACGCAGCGTTAAATTGATATACGGGTGTCAAACAATAGTATTGGACCACTATTTTCCCCATATAGTACCCACAGGTGAAAATATATATATATTTTTTATTTTTCATTTCTGTGTCTCAGGTGAATTTGACTTCATACTTGGCTAATATCTCTCGGATTGTATTATTTGACAATTGTAGATCAATTTGACACTGTATTCGGGGTTCATACTTAGCTGGTTTGAGCCCGATGGCATGGCTGTCATTGACAGTGAGAAGCAAAACTCATTTTGAAGAAAATTATTTCACCTATTAAATGAAAAGAACTTTTCCAACCTGTAATTAAGAATATATTGAACATCTAGTATATATATCTAAAAATTTATGAAACTACTCGCATGTCTATTATATATCTATATATAGGCTACATGTGAAATAGTGCCAATTTGAGAACAGAACTCCAACATGTCCAAGAGACAGCAATCATAGAGGGCCATTCTGTAGTCTGGTTTGGTTTGGTTTGATTGAGCACTCCATCGTAATACAATGGGCACTGGTTATAAGTGTATGCCACTGAATGAAATCCATGTCCAGGGGTGACGTCCAATTAATCGAGGTACAGTACTTTCACGATGCCTTCGAGATGGATCGAGAAATTTCTCGGCTGAAACGTCCCGGTTCGATTTCTCGATCGAAACGTCCCGGTTTTCGAGATGGGTATTAAATTAATCGGTAATCTCGAAAGGGGTCCCGGTATCTATATATATATATCTGTGTTTCGTTGCCGTTAATTTGACCGTTTCTTGCTTCTTAGGCGATCAGAGTGTTGTGTGGGCATCATATTTTCGGGGCGCACGTCATATACGCGATCACCATATACGCATATCGTGACCCAAAATAAAATCTCGACAACGGATTGTTTTGAAGAGGTGTTCTCCGTGTCAACGTTTAACCGATATATTCAGGTCCTGATGTTTCCTGAATTCAATTGAAAGAATACGTTTCATTTATCTATAAAAATTATGAATATATAATTAAATGTTCTTATCGTACATCGATAATTGATCTTATATCTGGCTATAGTATCGTACACGGAATAAATGACATATCTACTGGATAGGACCTGAATATTAATGATATGGAAGCATGCCTTAATTATAATTTCTATAAACTTAGTTGGATAGTTACAACCGAAAAATGAAGGTTATGTTAAATGTTTGACCGGTGTATTAATCTTTGTTTGTAATTTAACACAATGCTATTCTATGGATAACAACTTCTTTATTGCTGTGGAGCTGACGTTTCGTTGGAGATACTTCCAACTTTTTCAAAGCTAATGATCTACATAGTACAGTTGAGGGTATTTATACAAGTGATAACAAGCAAACAAGGTCAGCAATTGTATAATCCTCACACATATAAGATTCAATAATTTTGTCATTTTAACCGTGAGGCCACCTTGAACTTAATCTGCAATCACCCATTGTCTTTACCCGCCTAGATGATTAGCAGATTACAATAGTCTTATTTACTGTTTGATTATCTCTATTTTCCTGACACGATCATGAAGCCTATTGTGCAATGATTATTTTGTGACCTTGTTTGCTTGTTATCACTTGTATAAATACCCTCAACTGTACTATGTAGATCATTAGCTTTGAAAAAGTTGGAAGTATCTCCAACGAAACGTCAGCTCCACAGCAATAAAGAAGTTGTTATCCATGGAATAGCATTGTGTTATATACGCCAACTTCTAAATGCCTATCAAAGAAATTGTTTGCAATTTGTTTTATAATTTGGTATTATTCAATGCAGAGAATTACTATCTTGTGATATAGTTCAAAGGAGATTATATCAACACAGTTTTTTCTGGTATACGCTTGCGTGGAAGGGGTTAGCGGAAGTACTGAAAATCGGAACTAGAGGATTTCATAATTCATATCACAGTCGGTCTGAAACAATAGGATCTACTTTTGTGATATTAGCTTGCGTGAAAGAGGTTATCGAAAATACTGACAATCGGAACTTGAGGTGTTTATCATTCACACTACAGTCGGTCTGAAAAATCTTTGGCTTTCCGCAAACAGAAGTTAATTTCTTCGAAAGAAAAAAACAGAATACTTTTGACGGACTTGATAATATACTGGCGTTCCATTATTTATTGCTGATATCATGTGTTGAATTTTTTTTACAAATAAAATGATTAATAAAGTAATTATCGCCCAATTCAGAGTGCATTCTCGCTTTAGACCAACGATCACATATAATTTTACTATCAGCTATATAGCGTGTTGTCTGAAGAGAATGCTCAAACACCGAGGGTTTATATTTATATTCTCCGGTTTCCAGTAAATTACCAGCAACTCCTGTGGCCTTCAAAGCCATTGTATATTTGAATACCTGGAAAATCTCTGACGAACGTGGTACTATAATTTTCAAGTCAAGGTCAAATGTACATTTCAATAAAGATAACAGGTACTTAAATTTCGCTGTCAAAGCAAGTATATGCGACAACAGATCTCTAGACGAAATAACAAAATGGCAATGAATGATTCATGTTTAATCTTATATATTATCCGTGTTTTAATGCATACTTGCCGATATAAATCTCGCCACAGAAAAATATATTTATGACGAGAATACGCATTCCGAATCGTTTAAACCTTCATTTGAAGGCATCTCGATTACATTCTCGAAGCAAGTCAAATTTTTTCGAGGGGGATCGAGATGGTCTTGCGCATCGAGAGAAAACCGGGACAACAAGCGATAGAGATAAACCTGGACCCTTCGAGATGAGATATTTATCGGTTCTACTCGTTATTCGAAAAACCGTCTCGATCCATTGGACGTGACCCCTAATGTCTCTATGAAGCTTGGAGAACTTTCAGAGTTTGAATATTTCGGCTGTCTGAAGTGTTGTAGATATTCCATTTTGAATTCCATTTGTACCGTAGAAATTGCACCATTGAGTAGAACAAAGCATGGCCTAACATTAAAACACTCACTCCAAATTTAAGATCGATTAAGGTGTTTGAAGAGCTGCACCCATTTTTGTTTACTGTGCAAATTGACGTTATATAGCCTTATTTAAGTAAAGATACTCTTCTGATGAAATGTTCATGTAACATTTATGACCAAATCTATCTTCTGGGGGAATCTTGCCATGTTTACATTAAAAATATCCTGTTTTCTTGCCTCTGGTCAAATTGATTTGACATTTCCTCCCACAAATATAGTCAAATGGGCATCAGTACTTTACTTCTCAGAGGTAATACTATATGTAGTTCATAACTTTACTAAGTTATAATTTTACATCTTCTGTAATTTGGTCCCCTGACTGTTTATGAGGAAACAATTGATCATCTTGAAATCTGATGGATTTTGCCGACTCTCCGAAGTTCCCCGACTGGCCAACTACCCGAAGTTCCCCGAGTGAACGAAATTACCCGACTTTATTTTCTGCCAATCACATAATAATCAGTGAGCATGTAGTATATGTATTTTATATTCACCAGGATCACTTGTAATTATATATCTATTTCTTTCTTGTTTTCAGTCAATGGGTTGCAAATGACTATTCAACCAAATACCGGAGTATTAGTAGAAACTCAGAGCTTTACAATCCGGTGCAGTGAAACCCAAGCGACTTTTCAGTTATCCATAAAGAGAAATGATCAGTTCCTTGTTTCATATGGGCCGGCCCCAGGTACAATAACTCCTGCACTAATAGAGTGGTCTAATTCTGCTGGAGATATCAGAAATAGAGCTGAAGTAACAGGAGATTGGCAATCCTCGATCAAATACATGGAGTTTTTCCTCAATAACACCAAGTGTGATGATTCGGCCATGTTTGAGTGTGAAACTTCACCACCAGCAACGCCTGATTCAAGTAACAAAAGAAACATAACTGTTCACGGTGAGTTTTGAGTACTGTAATTCATGTTTTCATGGGATGTGTAATTAGTTGAAATTGTCATCCTGACTTCAAGCTTTTGCTGGGTTCATTAATGCATCTTTATGGCTGTATTAAACCTTGAAAACCTTACAATTGATCTGGTGGATTTCTGACATATAAAAACACAATTGCCAATTTTAACGGAATTTCATTGTCATTTTACATTGTTGTGCCTTGAAAAATCGCATAAAGGATGAAGTATGTATTGATCCGGCCTGTGCAGTAATATTTTCTCAGGAAACCTGTTGTAGGTTACCATGATTGGAAAATGGGTTACCTGTTGTAACCAGTAATTGATGCTTCAGGGAAAAATACATGATAACACAAAATATTATGGTAACCCATATAGCACCCACTAAAAGTGAAATTAGGAAACCTCCAGAAAAATGACATTTACTGTTCATCATCACAGCACAGGCCTGATTATTGTTCGCCATTGAAATTTTATCTTTTGTTACAGGTGTCACTCAACTCCCCCAGATGACAGGTGGTCGGGAGTGTAATAGCTTCAATGGGGACAAAGATTGTGATAAGTGTATACCTGCTAACCCGCAAGCACCCCAACCAAAATATGTCAAACTTTCAGAGCAGATAGTACTGACTTGCGCTGGACCGATTGGTCTGCCTGCAAATGCAAACCACTATCGTTGGTACAAGAAGCGGCTAGGAGACTCGGAAGATGGTCAGGAAGTACAAGTAAACATTACAAGGGACATGAGAGACGCTGATGGCCCATCGTGCCACGGGACTGGCTCAAGCACATTGACATATACACCTGATCTTACTGATGTCGGCTTGATTCTAATTTGTGAGCTGACCTGTGACAACACCCAAGTCTCTCCAGTGAAGTCGTTTTATGTGAATACCCCTGTTTGTGTAGAAGGTGAGTAGGAAAATTGTACCGGGTAAAAAGTCCTGGGCTAGTTTATTGGTTGCAGCCCAGATCCTCAACATTACCATTGAAACGGGTTGGAGACCTGGTGGTGTCAACTAGGCGTTTTCATGGTCTATGTGTGCATAAGGCATAAGCTTACACGGATATGTTCATTCTGATTCCAGACTGTGCAATCTTGTGTACATGTATGAAGATTTGAAAGAAAAATGTTTCTTGTAATTGATTATGTCATTCTGAACTTGTGTAGCAACACTTTTTTCTGATGCTTGACTCAATCTTGATCAATTAATATCTCATCAACACTGCCCATTTGTATGTAGGATCTTACTTATTTCCATTGAATTTGGCGATTATTTACTGCATGTCACGCATATTTAATAGCTTCTTTGCAGCTTCTTTGCTTCTTTCCGTTTATATCGGAGATCTGTCCCTAAACTTGCCTTTGTTATGGATCATGCTGGTTCCACATCATGACAAATTTCACTGGTGGTGTTATAAGAAATTTTACCAGCGTGTTGTTTAATTGATTAAGCCAACGAAAAAGCCCAGGCTACCTTTGATGTCCCCTTCAATCCAAGTAGAATGCTATCATCATTGGATGGAATCTTTCATTAATACAAGATCATACAGTGACATGTGAAGCTGGGGTGCATTGATCAGCCAGAGGACAAACTTGCAGAAGTTTTTGACAGAACATGTGATAAATATATAATCTCCTGGAAAGTCAAGATACATGTATTAAGGTGGATTAAGGAGATATTACTTATTGGCCACACTCATTGTTGAAGAGCTGCACTCGTTTTTATTCACTCTACTAATTGACATTATATAACCTTATAAAGTTATAACGTACTCAGCTGATGGAACGTTGATGTAATATTTATGGCCCAATCCAATCTTCTGAAGATAAACCATGGTAACCTTGCCATGTTTACATTAGAAGATCTGTTCATCTTTGTGACATTTTCTCCCACAAACATTTTTTTGTCAAATGGGCACATTAACTTATAACTTATCAGAGTTGGTTAGGTTATAATTTTAATAACTTCTGCAAGTTGGTCCCTTGACTGTTGGTTGGTTAATATATTAATATGTATTAAGATTACGTGTAACCTGGACATGACCAAGGCAAGAGTTTAATACCAATGTTGAATCTGTCTGTAATATAATGTTAAGAGCAATTCCAGTGTTACCGTTCAGGGCCCCATGAGCAAATTCATTTTCCCCATATTTTCATATAAATGGCATGTAAAAACCAACATCCTGCAGTTATTTGCTTCAGGGTAAGACATAACCAGTCCAAAGTCAAAGTCCAAATTGTAATTTTGACATGACCCCCAGACCACTATAGTTCAAATGAGATTTCTCTTCAAATTACTGATCTGAGAGATTTCAACAAACTTTGATTAAACAACGTACAAGAATAGCAAAATATCTGTACAATATTGACATTGATATATCCGAGCAACAGAGAGATAATTAAAGAATATAGCGTGACTCAGGTTACCGTGACTCAGGTTTCAGTTTGTCTGAAGCCAAATGTCGTCACAAAAAGGAATTTCCTGTTATGTTTATTATTAGCATCCTATTAGGTGGTGCACATTACATGTAGGCTAGTAATTATACGACTCGATCAGTAAGACCAAGTAGAAAGAAACAATTGAAGGTGATGTATGCGCCAGTCGATATACACATATACTCAAGTAGAAATGTCACATATATTATGTAAGCAAGCACATAGAGGTATTGCACCCATAGGAATCCAAATGCAAATAACAAACATTAACAACAAATATGAACGTACCAGTTCTTGAAACGATTTGCCCAATATATTATATAATGAATCTACTGTCCTCATTATTAATTGTTATATATTATATCATGCTTCGAACACAAATGTACATGAACGATACAGAAAAGAATTCAGTAATGTCAAGGTGTAGAGGTACCACATGGAACAAAATCCTAAATTAGCCTATCATGCACAAATGTGTATAATCGCACTTAAAAAGTCAAAAGAATCACAATATAGCTGATTAAAATTCCAATCTCAAATGTTTATGATCAATGCATATGTAGTAGTTTAACATACATATGTACATATGCTGTTATTTTCTTATAGTATTATTTTTAACGAGATGCATATCACACTTGACTCAGGTTACACATGCCTCCAGTTACAGGGGAATTTTAGCTACCTACATTTTCTGGTTAAAGTACATGATAAAGACAACGTATCATTGAGAGAAGATAAAGATTTATTCCGAAAAGTAAGAGTAACCAGGACGACAAATCTACCTTCACGAAAAGTAAATTTTAAGCTATTTTGCATGATATTTCATGAAAAAAGTAGAATATGAGTAGTGGAATAGAATCCAAAAATATTATTTCCAGCAAGGGACCATGCAAAATTTATGGCATGTTTGGTGTGCCCAGGGATAGCCGTTCTTGAGCTATGTCGGTTATGAGATTTCAAAATTAACAGTTGAATGGTATCTGAGATATGTATCATTAATGATTTTGCATAAATTAAAGATGACCACCAAGGCTTCCGTCTAATCAGAAAAACCGGATTGGTAATTAATTGAAAGACTCTTGATGTATAGATGATGTACACCAACTTGCATATTGAACAGTGGAATTGTATCAGAGATATGTACATGCATCATTAATGATTGCATAAATTCAAGATGGCCACCAAGGTTTCCGCCCAATCAGAAAAACCGGTTGGTACTTCAATGGAAGTCGCTTGATGCATCGATGATCTATACCAACTTTCGTATTGAACAGTTGAACGGTATCAGATATATGAATCATTAATGATTTTACATAAATTAAAGATGGCCGCAGAAATACAGGCTAATGTGGAGAACCACTTTTCCATATTTTAACAAGCGCTTTGAGAATCCAAACATCTTGCCTTGTGAGGTGATCTGCTGAAGCTGCAACTATATTGAAAGCATACAGATAGATTAAACTTGCTATGCATAGATGTACATGTAAATTTTTGTCTCGCAAAATCATGCCGGGTATCATTGTAAAAGTACGAAGTCCAAACCGCGATAATTTGGACAAATATTAATATTTCAAGTCACAAATAGCATATGCACATCCTCAAATCGTATCAAACATGTGTAGCTAGTGTCAAAATTATCCAATGAAAGCTGACAGCTTCAGCAGCTTTTCATGTACAGGTGTACATGTATGAACAGGCGAACATGCATGCACATTATCATTAGCAATTTACAAAGTCGAAATCCTCATAATTTAAACAAAAATTACTATTTCATCTCATAAATAACACAGGCACATCCTCTAATCATAAGAAACATGTGTACCAATAAATAACCACAGACATCTGAAAACTTCAGCAAACATTAAATGTGCAGGTGTACATATACACCTTTGCTAAACAAAAAAAAACATCATTTGCCATAATTTTGAAAAAAATAATATTTCATCTCATTTATAGCACAGACACATCCTCTAATAACAAGAACCACATCTATCAAGTTACATAATCATCCAGAGAATTCTGACTTTTGCAAAACAAAGAACCTTATCATTTTCCATAATTTGGACAAAAAGTAATATTTCGTCTCATAAATAGCACAGGTACATCCTTTAATAATAGTCCTTTAGTACATCCAGTCCGGAAACGACCCCTTTTAACACACCATAATCATAATCCGCGGCCTGCCTTTATCTCATATCTCTTTGACGCTAACGCAAAGTTTTGGTTAAACTATACATATCGGTGATGATTCTATTGCTCAATTAGTTTTTGAGTTTATTCTGCCAATGCTTAACAATATATGCAACGCTTCTATTGTTCATGAATTTGTAAATAAGCATGGCTTCGCTTCCCATGCTGTCCACCATTTCTAATATAAGCCGACGCGATATTACTTCAAAACAAACTTCCATTACGATAAATTGCGCACAGCCGTTTTTTCACGTCGCTCGTTCTATTCATCAAAGTGGACTTTTTTCGAGATGGCGACTTGCCTGCTGTTGATCGGTGAGAACCGAAGGAAAATCGCTTTACCTTTTGCAACTTCCAGCCTGTCGGACCTTAAAGATCACATTTCACAGAATGCTACCTTAGGTGATCTAATTGGCATTAACGACGTAACCTTCCAGGTAAATATGCCATTTTTTAATATTTGTACAATATAATTGCCCCTGTGAACCCAGGTCGGAGAAGGGAGATACAAGTAAACAGGTATGTATTTAGAGGGTGAAGAAAATGTTACATCTTGCAGACAATTTATACTGGAGAATATATTTTTTATACTGTCGGAATCAGTGATCGAAACATAGTTTCAACTGTGCTAAAATTGTGACTCGATTGAGTATTTTCTTTTGCTCACGGTATTTCATTCAACTTCTGCCAACAGAACAGAACAAGCTCGAAACTTTGTCGAATTAACATACATGCGAAAAAATACGGTGCTATGATAACATACACTTTTGCAAAATTTGATTAATATAATCTGCTCAGACAGATTGTTTGACCCAATCAACTTAGTGACGCTTAAAAATATAGAAATTCTATTTAAATGTCATCAATAGAAGGCCCCAAAATGAGATAGAAACGAGTCAGAACTGGTTAGCCTGGTGCCCCGATTATGTAGGTGCTTGTTACCTATACCATTGTGTTCGGGAACCAGGTTATAAATGATACTAGTCAATGCGCATGCGTACAAGGATCACGTGGGAGAAAATGGAGGGCGGTTTGATTTTCTTCGGGAAAGGCTTGTTTCAAACTTTGCGAAATCGTGTCGATTTAGCCCACAATAGTGGCACATATTTGTTAGTATTATCTTCATTAGATAGGAGTGCAATTACAAGCGTCTAGTCCGTCATTCATAATCCAGCCGTCGTCCATTAGAGAATATCCGCGTCCATAATCCAAAGACCTATTCCATTTCCATATAACAGTATTAGCACCAAATTCAAAAAGACAAAAGTATACATAAACAACTACCTCGAACACGTCACTGTTGAAAATGTGCTCCAAAATGCTCAGCTCACATAAAAAGTGAGAGTTCATTTGCCTGAATGCGAATCCAATATGGCGGCATAAATTTGTTCAGTGATAGCTTTGCTTAGTTTAATGCAGTATACTTATAGTGATTTTTAGTACACAGTGTAATAGAAATAGTTAATAACGCCCAGTGGAACACTTGGATCACCATGGAACGATATGCTTGGGATATTGTGAGGTACTATTTACACATAACAATTTTATTAATATGAAACCAGAATTATATGATGTTCAAAACAACAGTCGGAGACAACAGAAGTTGAATCGGAGAACACGTATTGATCGATCGAACACCGCCCACCGCCAACTTTCTCAAGCATAAGAGAACAAACAGCATTTTGGGAATATAGCACCATGTGATTTTTTCTTGTAGCACCAGTGGAAAATACCCATCGAGTTAAGAGTGGATTTACAGATAAACAAAAAAAAAATTTTACGGACACTTCGGGAAAATACAATACAGTAATACTGACGTGAAATATAGTTTAATCTTTTAGAAATATTATCGATGTATTATGTATGTATTATTGTGTCCTCCAATAGTTTGGGAATAGGTCTAGAACCATCGCAAAAAGAATGTGAAAATTACTTTACTTGTCCGTTTTTTATTTAATTGTTCAGTCGCGAACAGTCTCCGTCTGGGTCTAACTACGGGGAGTAGTCGTATATATTTATTAACACCGCCGAAATAACAGGACCCTGGCGAGGCTAGACGATCGTCCGTGCGCCTTTATAATCCGATTAACCTAATTCAGTCCACCGTTTACAGCAGGCATAATATATAGTGGTCTGACCAGCGCCGTTCCCCTGAGGTCCGGACCTCCACAGGAAGGCTAAGCTTTTGAATACGTATCAAAAAGAGCTGGGCTGGACTGGAGAATCGGTTTTTGTAGGTTCTCTTCGGCCCCTACGACTTAGTTTCATGGGTATATGACGGCTTAGTTTCGTGGGTATATGACACAGATTGACTGATAGATTGTTTGCGGCACTTACTTAAATGTGATTTATTTATTTTCCAGTTGTATGATGCTGATTTTGAAGAGTTCGTGGACCTCGAGGACCAGGATGAGATACCCGATAAGTCCAAAATCAAGATATTACAGCATTCGACAACAGACGGAGCATTTCACAATGTTCCAGAGCGTACTGATAAGGTATCAATGATTCGTGTTCTCCCGTGATGTCTACCCCGTCTTTGATATTCCATATGATACCCAATGTATTCACACCACAAAGCAGTGTTTGGAAGTAAATCACTGTTATTCACTGTTAATCTGACCGGAACCGTTGCTAATTTTATCAAGTCTTATAATTATTATTCACTTCTGGTTTTGTAGCTACACTGTGATCAATCGTTTCAGTTCAATGGATATGTGGATACTTGTATATTTGACTTACCCTGTTTCTATGCAGACTACGCAGGATAAAGCCAGTTACTTATGTGCGTCCTTAAACCGCAGTTGAAAATTTTATATTTTTCCCCATTTCAGGAAAGCACAGACACTGGTCCAAGTGACACTGTGAGTAGAATGTAATATGGGGGTTGACGGCCAGGGAAGCCGGGAAGCCGATGACGTCGTGACGTCATAAATAGGTCAAAGTCGCGCGGTGTTCCTCTGTCGATAGTGTCACGAACATAGCCCAAGGAGGTTGTAGGTCAACGTCTGTTCCCCGGACCGAGAAAATAGCCCGAGGTGTTTGCGGTGTTTTATGTCCGCTCAGCGGGCCGTGTCTATAGCTTTTTTGCGAGGTTATCGTCTATTTATGGAGCCATACTTATAGCCCGCAGGTGCGGTGTTCATCGTCTATATATCTACCTATAACCCGGAGGTGCGGTGTTCACCGAACCGTGAGTATAGCGTGTAGCGTGTGAAGTATTCGCGGTGTTCTATATCCGTTCAGCGGTCCGTGTCTATAATTAGCGATGGAGCGTGACTAATGAAAGCCCGAGGCTAATTCGGAAAGTTTGCGTATAGAACACGGTGATTACGTTCCGCACCATTCGACGTCTCATCTTACACATCTGGTAATCAAGCAAACTAAGATTATACTCGTAGTCTATAGTTAGAAAAAAAATATATATATAAGGACAATTCTGAAACAGGGAAGCCGATGAAGTACATCGGTAGAGCGTGACTAATGAAAGCAGGCTGCGTTCCATATCTGTTCAGCGGACCGTGTCTATAGCCAGAGGACATATATGGCATTGTTTGACTCTATTATAAAACGACACTACGTCTCGCACGAATGATTTTAATTATTACTGTCACTCATCTTCCACACTGGTGATAAATTCCTCGCGGTGTTCTCGAATCATCCAATGGTATAAGAGCCTATTGCTAAACTTATACTATGTTGAGTTTTTCCCTACATGGGTAGATTTCCTTATTTCCTTTGAAGGCGACATCAGCTCTATTTTTAGACTCAACCAATGGTATATTTAAGGAGCTTGATAACATCTTTCTCTTAATATAAAATAGCTTGTGACAACGTCGAAAAGACATACGTACATTAAGAGGATGAACTGAGGACTACCTTCAAACGATTATTATGGGTAAGTTTTTCAGCACATTTGGCTTTCCTCATAGGTTAAGAGCCTATTGCTAAACTTATACTATGTTGAGTTTTTCCCTACATGGGTAGATTTCCTTATTTACATAGGTAGAGTATCCAAACGGACGTCCTCCGCGGCTTAACTGTAAAGTTAATTCGATTTAAGGTGAACCGCTTTGTTGACTAAGATCTCTCACTCACCGGAACCGTGAAAAAGAGTTCAGTGGGGATACCAATTTCGACATACCCCCTGACGTCATAGCGAAGTCAGCCAACTAGGAGCACGATTTATAACCTTATGATGCTTTTGATACTCAGTCATACGAGACGATGAATGATTTATAACATATCTAGGTGACATACCATACTAGTCCTCCAGACATTCACATCATTATTATCAAGCGGACGATATATATATATGTAAGTCCAAACACGCTTTAATCTTGATCAGGACGTGTATGACACCATTCTCAATGCGACCTAAGCAGTCAAGCGAATTACGACTAGATATATATTACAAAGGTATGTAAGGTATAATGAGTGTTACAAGGATACACTTCGTCACGCACGAGTGGTTCTAGCCCGAGGGCAACTGCGGCGATGTTTGATATATACTTCGTCACGCACGATTGGTTGATTCACTGAGACGGTTATGTTTTCCCGTAAACTTCATTAAGATATACTCGTTACATAGACAGAATCCGTAATTATACGGCTAAAGCCTAGAAATTTCGTTTCAGACCAAAACAATTTTTCGATTTTTTTTTTTTTTTTCGACTTGCTATAAATTACCCATGGCGATATCCCAGGAACTAAGAATGATAGCGACTCGCGGCTGACGGCGTCGTATTCCTCTCGTATAGATGCGTGATAAATGTCCTATACAATTTTATCGCCCGACGGTATCTTTCGCCGCAATTAGACGATAATGGGTGTCACGTGATTCAACGATTTCTCGGGAAATAAGCGACATGCGGGCTCACGGTTTGCGGCGTTGTATTCCTCGTGTAGGTTTCTACCGTAAAGGTCCTATATGAATTTATCGTATCTCCGTAAGTTTCGCCGCTATTCGCCGTCGAAAATTATTACTTTGTAGCTTACCACGAATAGGTCCCTATGGCGTCATACCTTGTACCCGTGGTGCCCTAAGTTAACTATGTAGAACGCTGAACTGTGAAAGAAATGAACATAAGATTCCATCAAAATTAATGGTGCTCGTAAAGATTTTATTTCCACATCAGAAACTATATGTTATCTACACCCGCAATGGACTGATATAACGGGTCAACATTCGGTGACTAGCCATTATTCATGTTGGCTCGTTTCTTCCTATGGTTAAACAGATCTAACTCGCTTCCTACGGATAAAAGTGTCAGAACAGGCATTCAATTATCCACATATTGATATCGCGCTGTCGATATAGGTAAAATTTTATAATATGTGTCTAGAGCTTCAATATTTTGTTTCCGACAAAAAAAAAATTCGATTTTTTTTTTGTAAATTTTTTTTTTTTTTTTTTAATTTTCAATTTTTTTTAAATTTTTTACTTTTTCAACGGGCGTGTATGTGACGAGCTTTTGTGTAGGTAGAATGGGATGGAGACCTCACAGCGTTATAACGATACCGAAGTCTATAGCGTTTCATGTATAAAATGAGAACGTATGAATCGAGTTCACCGGGTCTGTATCAACCTGACAGGGTTATAAATTTTTCGTATCCCAGGACGACCAAAATCGGTCGAAAGATTGAGGACGATATTCCGAATACGATGGCAACCATTTTGAGCGGAATATAGGTCAACCGGAAGCGACGTCGATAATATGGGAAAGTCTCTATATCTCGGAAACGGGAGAGGTTGGAGAGTTGAAAGGCACTGCTTTGGATACACAAGAAAAAAGCGCATCGTTTAATGGCCATGGTGACGTCATAGTGACATCACGGTATGATTTCGACGGATTTTGAAACTTAGACTTTTGATTATTTTGAAACAATGCGATCATAGCCGCATCTCATATCGGCGTCATTATTTTCACAATATTTCAGCGAACAACATGGATGATTCCAGTCTCGATTCCTTTTCCAATGTTGAATATCTTAACGCTTGGGCTGAAAGATGTGGACGTTCGAACGATGATGCTGTCAACCTTCGACGAATTCAACTGCTGGCGGAATCACTCGGTCGTCTCGTCCCCCACACAACGGCCACCAGAATCCAGTGCGATCTTTGCACTAAAACATTTACCAGTAGGAGGAACATGCTACAGCATAAACGTAGGAACCACGGCGGTCATTCACTGTTGTGCACTGTATGCTGTAAAACGTTCTCCCGACCGGATAGACTAGAAGAACATCGGCATGTTCATTCGAGGAAACGCCATGCGGAAACAACCAGCCATGACAGGGTGAAATGTCAGAGGAAAAATGGTAAGTGTAATATTCGTTCTTACAGGAAGTTACTTCGGTAACATAAGTTTCATGGACATTTGAGGTCCAAGGTCGTAAGAAGGAGCACTATAAGCATCTATACCACCAGACACTCCGGATAATTAATCTACTCGCAGCGACTAAAACAACACTGTACATACTATATGTCGTTAGCGATCATCAGTTATACGTTTCACCACTCTATGGTATATATTTATTTTAATCAGATCAACTTGCGGTGGCATCTTGTTCGTCGTCCTATGGTTCAGATCTCCAGCCAGCGCAAAATACAGGTAAATTACCGGGGATACTAACGACTAACGATAGGGTTCATTAGCTATACCTCTAAACCCAGAGGAGAGGAGAAACTAATAGTTCGGGTCGACTAACCCACGCTTGAATTTGAACTATGTTCATTTCGATAAATAAATATCGAATAGCATAGCATATAGCATCGCTTGAATTTTAACTATGCTCATTTCGATAATCATGGTTATATAGCATAACCTCGAGATATGTTCGCGAAGGAAACTTTACTACCTACTTCATGAAAGTAGCCCGGCGACTTGTGGCTGATTTAACGTGACGATTATAAAATATGTAACATTCACAATTATATCTCCAGGTCAACCCGCTCGACTGGGCAAATGTAACTGGTGCGGGAGATTCAAGTGTTTGTTACCCGGAAAACAGTTCTGCGAGGAGTGTTCTAGCCGAGGTCGTGAGTGTTCTGCCTGTCATCGACCACTACCCGAGCGATTTTACACTACTCACCCACAGCATTGCGACAGTTGCCACGGCAAACAGTCGGGAGGAGCGAAATCATCGTCGTCCGCGCTGAACGGAACTCTACGCACCCACACTATTCCACCTACTAGAACGACCAGTTCAGACATTCTTCATTTTTTTAATAGCAACGAAAACGCAGTTCGTCAACTGCTGACGACAACGTTAAACGAGCAACGCGGAATCAAGTGGTACGTCTCCCTACAACTCCGCCTCGCTCGAACGAACAGCGAGGGTGAGACCATTTACTCCGAACCCCTGTTCAGAAGTCTTAATTTCGTTAGCACAAACCTATCTCAGCTCGAACAGCAGCTCGCCGAGGCCTTCCAAAAAATACATTCTAGCTTCCAGGAGTATCAGCGAGAGAGGAGCGAGTGGGTCTTGGACGAAATTATTCACCTACAGGTGCACATCGCTCAATATGTACCCTTTCAGGGAAGTAGCTATATCCCCACACCGCAGAATCTGCATAAAAAGAAGGCGATTGTCAACCCGCAGAACACGGATCAGTTTTGCTTTCTCTGGTCAATTCTAGCGGCCTTACATCCCGTGAAGGATCACCCGTATCGCATTCGACATTATAAACCGTACTTTACCGAGTTAAACACCGATGGAATCGATTTTCCTATCCCTTTATCTCAAATATCGAAGTTCGAAGCTCTTAACGATATTTCCGTGAGCGTGTTCGGTTATGACGAAGGGGTTTTCCCCTGCATATAAGCGAACAAAAGTCCGACAGACACGTCGAACTTTTACTCATCTCTAAAGATGAGAAGAGACATTTCTGCTTGATCAAGAACATGAGCAGATTGTTGGGGGATCGTATAAAACATCGTTGTGCTCAATTCTACTGCAATTATTGTTTGCACGGGTTTTCTACTCGACAGTTGCTAAACGATCACATTCCGCACTGTTCTCGACACGGGCCGCAGCGAATCAGACTCCCGGAAACCCCCGAAGAGCAGTGGTTGGAATTAAAAAGTATCAAGAAACAGTTCCTTTCGTCATTTACGCCGATTTCGAGTGTTTTACGCGTAAAATCCACTCCGAATCCGGGGCTACCACCAAATACGAGCGTCACGAACCGTCAGGGTTTTGTTATACCGTAGTGAGTACAATGCCCGAACACAGTAAGCCCGCTGTGGTATATAGGGGTTCCGATGTCGTAGAAACTTTTCTGGAAAAACTCGTCGAAGAAGATAAACGAATCTGCGATATATTAGAGTGTATCAAACCTATGCAGATAACCCGGGAGGAGGAAAACTCCTTTAAAGCGGCGACGCATTGTCATATCTGCGACAAAGAACTAGGCGCCGACAGGGTACGCGACCATTGTCATTTGACGGGGAAATACAGGGGTCCCGCTCACAATCACTGCAGCTTACAGTATAGGTTCAGGAGGTCTACCAAGCGAGAAAAGCGCCAGTTCTTTATACCCGTCGTTTTGCATAACACTAAGGGCTATGACGGTCATCTCATCTGTAGCGTTATGGGAAAATTCAAGGGTCTGAAAATAACGTGCATCCCGAATAACATGCAGAAATACATCTCCTTCTCTCTGGGTAATTTAAGGTTCCTCGATTCCCTACAGTTTCTCAATGCCTCCCTCGAAACTCTAAGGAAGGCGCTGAAAAATTTCACAGGCTCGGGCAACCCTAACCACCGGCGTAAAATGTTGAGAAAGGGAGTCTACCCGTACGGTTAAATGTCCGCCGAAAGTAAATTTTCGGAACGCCAACTCCCTCCCAAAGAAGTGTTTTACAACGATCTCCGCGAAGAGCCTATTTCCGACCAAGACTATGCCCACGCGCAGTCGGTATGGTCGGAGTTTGTAATTCAAACTCTAGGGGAATACCACGACCTCTACCTAAAATCCGATGTCGTACTACTAGCCGATGTATTCGAACATTTGCATGAACTACTATCATCTCGACCCGGCTCACTACTATACCTCACCCGGTCTGTCATGGGACGCCATGTTGAAAATGACCGGTGTGCGTCTACAATTGCTGGATGATATAGATATGCACCTGATGATAGAACAGGGTATCCGCGGAGGTATTTCAATGATCTCTAATAAGTATAGTAAGGCGAACAGCCCGAACATGGTCGATTATAATGTCAACTGTCCCACTAAGTACATCACTTATCTGGACGCTAATAACCTATACGGGTGGGGTATGTCGCAACCTTTACCACTACGGGACTTTGCGTGGATGACCGACGAACAGATCCAGTCGCTGGACGCGACGGAGATAGGGAAAATTGAAGATGATACCGAAACGGGTTATATTTTCGAAGTCGACTTACAATATCCCTCGTCACTCCACGAGGCGCATAGCGACTATCCTCTCTGTCCCGAACGAATGACGGTGACGGATGACATGCTCTCGCCTCATTCAATCGGATTGAAGGAAGAGCTAGAGATTAAAGGCAAACCCACGGAACATCTAGTTCTCAACCTTCGCGACAAATCGAACTATGTGATACACTACCGCGATTTGAAGTTCTACCTGCAACAGGGGATGCTTTTGACTCGTATCCATCGCGGGATAGAGTTCACGCAGTCTACATGGCTGCAGCCGTATATCGCATTCAACACAGACAAACGTAAGGCCGCTAGGAATGACTTCGAGAAGGACTTTTTTAAACTGATCAACAACTCGGTGTTCGGGAAAACGATGGAGAATCTTAGGAAACGTACCCGGATAGAGCTCGTCAACTCAAAATGGAGACTTCAGAGGATGGTCGCCAAGCCCTCTTTTCAGGCTTTCAAAATTTTTAACGAGGATTTAGTCGGCGTCAATCTAAAGAAAATGAAATTATTTTTGAACAGACCCACCTACGCCGGCTTCGCAATTCTAGACCTCTCGAAACTACTGATATACGACTTCCACTATAATGAAATGAAGCGAAATTATGGCCAAAAAGCGAAGCTGCTATTCTCTGACACGGATAGTTTGTGTTATGAAATCGAGACGGAAGATTTGTACGGCGACATGGCGCGGAATCTGGCTTTGTTCGACACCAGCAACTACCCGAAAGACCACCACCTCTTTAGCGCTACCAATGCCTAAGTACTTGGCAAGATGAAAGATGAATGCGGCGGTACCCCTATAGAGGAGTTTGTAGGTCTTAGGCCCAAGTTGTACAGCATTCTTTTCGGAGGAGAAGAGAAGAAAACGGCGAAAGGGATAGCTAAATACGCTATAAAGAAAAAAACTTCGAAATATCATGTATAAAGATTGTTTATTTCAACACAAAATTGTAAAAACGACGATGAACCAGATTCGCAGTATTGACCACCAGTTATACAGTCATACCGTTGAGAAAGTAGCGTTATCCGCCTTCGACGATAAACGGTATGTACTAGATGACGGTATCAATACTGTGGTGCACGGCTTCGTCGGATCTCTGACTACACCATACTGAAAACAAATGATGGCTAATTTGACAAACTATGTATGTTTATTAATAAAATGCGTGAAATTTATTCATCGTCTTCGTTAAGTTTATCGAACAAGTGTTCCTTCATTTTAACGCTTTGTTTCATCGCTTCTTCATAGCTCGCGTTGTAGGAATTCTAACGGTCATCGCAGGTCTTCATGATTTCTTCGTGAATTGGGTCGCTCTCCAGAGCTTTTATACCCAAGATCACATCGAGATACATCCGGCGTAGCGTCTTCATCATGTGAGGCATGTATTCAGTTATTGCCCGGACCTCAGCCTCCTGCTTCGTACAACCATTCGTTATGAACTCTCTAGATTTCATTTTGATATCATCGTTGAATTCCATACGCGATGCTCTACCGTACATGGCTTTCCACGTGTCGTGTTTCACGGTATGGGACGCTTTATAGGCATCCGATTTCACACGACTCCCTTCTCTCGTTTGTTCCCTATACCAAGAAGGTATTGTCTTTGTATATAGACCTTGTGCGGTCTGTGTGGGTGCATCCAACCTCATTCTTAGTCTTTGGCTTTCCGGTGTAGTCGGCTTCAAATCGATTATTAGGGAACCGTAAGGCTTGGTGGTGGCTTCTTCGTACTTTTTCGTAAAATAGTCTATGTTTTGAGGATACATGCGTCTTCCGAAGAGTTGTACCTGATGACGGTCGATGGGATTGTTGAAAAGCACGAAGTATTGGAAGTTCAAGGTGATGTCTCTGGATGCCTTGCCTTGGGGGAAGAGATTCTGCGTCAAGTAAATCACGGATAGATTCCGATGGTGAGAGCCCTTGGTAAACAGATCCGCGACTTGTTCGTCTGATTTGGCTTGACTCATCATATCGTCGAGCACCACAATATTGATCTGCGCAGGGTCGAAGTAATAGGTCTCCCCGATATCGTGCGGGATTCCGGGAACGAAGCTCACATTCTTTAATCGTGTATTCTCGTAGGCATGCTGCCATTGACCGTAACACCAGACAATACGCGTGAGAGAGGGTTGAATGTCGGTCCCTTCCAAGCGTTTCAACACCCATGACGTCTTTCCACACCCCGTCGGGCCGCTAACAGTCATGGTAAAGGGATGTTGAAAGGCTGCATTTGCAGTCTTTGTTTCGGTTACCTGTTCATACGTAATGACATCGCGTATCATTGTAAGCCGTCCCCCGTGATGTAACTCGATATGTTTGCGCAGGTTTTCGATTCTCGTAAACGTCTTAGCGTATAAGCTACACGCAAAAGCTTCGTGTAGAGTGCGCTCACCGCGCTGAAACTTGCACTTATATAGGAGATATCCCAACGCTGATTCAATACATCCGGCTGCAGGTTACAGGCTGCAGGCTGCAGGGTGCAGGGTGCCTAGCTTTGATTGACTCGATATCTTCTACCGGCACCCAACTGGCGAATTTAATGGGCCAGCCCGTGTATTTAACTAATTTCTCAACTCTGCCTCTCCTCCGTCGTGTTTTGAGAACCTTTTCGATACGCCATAACGCGTCGGGCTCTTTCCTCACTCGTTGTAGTTCCTGCTGATAAAATTTTCCCTGTACCCCGTCGTCCATAAAATCCTTGAGTTCGTATATCGGGGTGCCTCGTCTCCGGAATCGTCGGAAAATTTTGAAGAGTTCCTTCGTCCATTTGGCTTGATAGTCTCTTTGGAAGGCGTACCTCACGTGAGAGATTCTCACGGTATCGCCGATGTTTAATTTGAACGGTTGTTTACGGCCTTTTATCGCCGTGTCGACGAACATTTCTCTCCAGAGGAGAGCCTCATTCCCTTTATTAACATCGGAAGGACTTTTGTTGCGCAAAGATGTGTGCGGTCGTTGGTTGTAATTACGCACCAGGTCTTGTAAGACGTCTAAATAACGGTAGGTCTGCTTATGGGTGAAATATCTATACATACTATTTTTCATCGTCCTTATAACTCTCTCCGCGTAATTAGCCTTCTTTTCGTTATGGATGACGTAGAAATGAATGTCTTTCTTCTTCAAATAAGCTTTCACCCATCGGTTGTTGTACTCGCTTCCTTTGTCGAAGCGCAGATACTTGGGTTGTCTCCCCTCAATCAGGATTTGATCGTGTCCCGAGATTATAGCCTTATGCTGTTTATTGAGAAGAGGGATAATCCACAGAAATCGCGAGAAAACGTCTATGACAAAGAGGAGAAATTGCACGCCATCGTTGTACTCGGATACATTGGACACATCGGCTAGATCTGTATCCCAAAGATCGTCTATGCCCGCAGTGACGACCCTGCTTCTCTTAAAGGTATAACGAACTGGCTTTTGTAAACTATAAGCGTCCTGGTCGCTCAACCACTGCGTTAGCTCTTTACGCGCTACATTATATCCATCGGCCTTTAATAAGGCGTGTAATTTAGAAGGCCCGGTGAAGCTGATAGGGTTTTTCGGGTCGAAATAGGTTCGCGACAAGTACGTTTTCCACCCGTTCCCATCCATACCTACGAACTCGAATGATGAAAACGGTGACGCACACCTCTTTAAATAAATAAGAAAACAAACAGTGTGTGATTTACTCAACCTTTATTAATAATGATAGGACAATGCGAGTGGTTTAACAATGCAAGTTCAGCGAATTATTTAAACAATGTGAAAAATACCGCGTGACAAAGTTGTATACATAGCAATCGTTATGACAATGGTTTTGATCGAAATCCGTAACGATGCTGGACAGGGATATACCCCATATAAGCTGAAGTAGGACGTATATACAATAGTGACCGCAAGTAAAAGAGTTATCTCCTTGAAGCTGTCTATGGCTGTAATAACGGAATTTACTATTGTTTTCGAGAAATTTTATGAAATGGTTCGAATAATATTCCGGGGATGTCCTGGGAAATCGAAAAATGTTCCTCGCTGGTTCCGGAAATACAACACCACCCAGTGTTTCCCGGGGAGACTCGCCACAATGGTATTCACGATAAAAGCCGCTGGTGTTCGTAAAACGTGGTTTGGAATTTTGTCAGCCGAGTACACACCTCGTACACAAGCGTCGAGCGTACGGTCGCTGCGAATGATGCAAAGAAGTTCGTCCGTATTCATGGTGTAATGGAGATGATGTTGCGAGACTTATCCATCTCGAACAGCGCTGGGAATTCGGCATAGGCGATACAGCTCACATTTTCCGGTAATGGTTCGTCGAAGGTCGCTTTCAGACGTACATTGCCTTGTCTCAGGAGTTGAAGGTGATCTTCTGCGGCGTAGGAGGTGTCGACATTGAAGGCGTAGAGGGTAGAGCCGTTGTGATAATCGTACCAGGTTATAGAATTACAGAAGTTATCGCCGGTACGTCCTATGCTATCGAACAAACTCAGGTAAGCCGATGTGAATGAACTCTTCTCCCCGTCCAAGTTATACCGCGTTCTCAGGAAATGACCCTCGTTACGCCGTCAATATTCACCGGGAGATTGGCCAGTTTGAAGTGTTGAAAGTTTAGGGGGTTCTTTTTATAATCCGCGGCGACGGCTTTGGACGATACGAATCCTATCACCAGTCTGCTGGGGTAGACGGATAAAAACATATTATCCCAGCGGAAGAGGGTCTGTCCCGTGGCTAAGGAAGCCATTTTGGTCTCCGTTCTCACGTACGGATATTTGGCCGATGTATTTGCCAAGGTTTTGGTGTGTCCCAAAATCACGCCGGGGTTTACGCGAACTTTCTCGACTTTCAGGCTGTTATCTTGTATCACCAGTTTATACGCCGGATTTTCCTCACCCGAAATCATGGTGAACTGCGGTGTGGAGCGATGCATTTTGATGTATACGTCCACGTTATTCAGCAAGTAGCGCTGTTGTTTGAAAACGTCTTGCATGAAGTTTCCTTCCATTTCGAATACATTACTCTCAGCGATGAATTTCCTTCTCTGCGTAAATCCGACATTTTGACCTGATGTGGCATCCGCGGTATCCAAATTAATACCCTCGTCGGCTACATACAGTTGGGGCACTAGCTGAGTGGTTTTAGCGTCTGCACTGAAATTCATTAGCGTTTGAATGTAGGCTTTATAGGGGTAACTGTTGTCCATGACCGTCATAAGCTTACCCTGCATGGAGACGTCTATCTGAGACCAGATAGTCTGAAGGAGTAAATTGATAGGGCCGCATTTCTCGTCCTTGATCAAAGGGGTGCCATCTCTGCGGGTTATTTTAGCCTTAACGTAGAGTCTGGTGGATTTCTAGTCGACGTCATCCGAGCCTTGACCGGATATCAGGAATTCCACGGGTGCATCGTCCGAGATTTGAGAAGACAGTCGAACGTCGATAACATAACGACTTTCAACCGCTGTTTGCGTAGGGGGTAATGAGAACAACGATAATTCCCTAGGTTGACCATCGGTGAATCCTTCCTGTGAGAAGTGCCATGTCATAACACGAAGAGATGCGATCTTTTGGTCAGCGCTCTCCGTTTATCGGCGGGTGAACTGACGGTAGGAAGAGAACGCTTCCTATTTATGGGTTCCTGTTGACGCGCTCTCGAAACTTCGGACTTGGCTTGTTCGACCACTTGTTGAGAGGGGGCCGTAAGCTGAATCGCCGGCGTCTTGGATTTCTTCTCGCTGACGATTTTAGAATGAGGGTCGACGGGAATAATGTAGGATTCACCCGTCTTACCGCCGAGTCCTCCACCTTTCTGCTTCTTAAAATATGTCGAGGGTTTATGGACAGACTTTGCCTCGTTCCGATAAAATCTGATCCATTTATTCACATCGGGAATGTACAACGGTCTCCCGGTCATAGCTGTTTCACGTGGAGCGTTACGATGACGGATTCGGTGAGAAATGTCGCCGGTTCGCCTTGTTCGTCGGTTATATCGATTTCTGGATAGCGTACGTCGCTTACAATGATGGGTAGGTAATACGGCGTGGGGTATATCCTAGATACCGGTTTTTTCTGGAGTCCGGACGCCTCGACGTAGCGTAGTAGAGGTACTTTCGTCTCACCTACGAAGGAATCTCCACATATATTACAACACAGGCGTAGAAGAGATCGCGATTTAACCTGCGGTTGTCTTTGGATGAATATTTCTGCTAAGGCTACGACCCAAGACTCGTTGAAATGGATGCTTTTATTCAAGCTGACGCGAAATTTGTATGGTCGATTCTCGGGGAAAAGCGTCTTGGAGTCCTCGCTGTTTACGACGATGTACTTATCCATTCGACTGATTCGCAATCAACCGTCTCCTTAGGCGTTCGTATAGCGTGATATAGTAATCCCAAATTTCAACTTTCAACGTATCGGAAACATTCTGACGCACTGAATATGTATAGATACGTAGTAAAATAAGGCGGCCTCTATTTACTACGCCGTCTTCAAACATGCTATGGATGATAGATTTGTAGGCGTGTAAAGAGGTGACGGCATTCACCATATGATTCCCATCCATCGTTGAATTTTATTTTCTAGCAGGTTATGAATAGCTGTAACGATGGGACGGGTTCGAGCTTTGAGTAATGTCCACTGCATGTATTTTATAGCGGCTTTGTCGTTGATAAAATAACGCAGATCAACCCTCAATAACTTGGCGTAGATGCAAACAGTAACCCGGAAATGTTCGTCGATAATAACTTGCTGCATCGGTGTACATAGCGTTCTGTTGGGAATGACGGTTATATCGCCCGATGGTATTTCGAAAACACGCGGTGTATCTTTGCCGGTGTGGTGCGCGCATGACGGACAGGGTGTTCGTTTCGTGGTCAATACGATGAGTGGTATAATTAGGAGCAATATAGCTCCTATAGAAAGAACTTTAAGTACGACGAGCTTTCTCTGGTATTGATCCATACCGCTCGATGTCCGACTTCGGAATAAGCGGAAATGTTTTAAACGCATATTTATAAATACCATAGTTCTCAAATTTCGGTGGACCTCATTCTTACATCACCGCGTTTAAGATACGGTATAGACGGATTTTAAAGGCAGAGGTCTTGTGGCTGGCGATATTCTCTGGTGATAGATGAGTATTCAGGATTTCCGTGGAATGTTTATTGTGGGCGTTGAGACGATGCTTAGCCTCTTCGACAATATCGCATTCCTTTAGCGTGCTGAAGGCCGTGATGAAGTGCATGTCAATATGTTGACAGGTTTCGAGAGCCAGACAGGGATGAACGCTGCTACCGGTGGCGCACCCACAACATGTTTCCGCGATCAGATTATTAATTCTATCAACCATGTAACGCGCGTAGACTTCCAGCAGAGCATCTTCAATGATATCCGGTGTGGGCGTTGCAGTATGTGGAGTGGGTGTAGCTGAGGCGCCTAGCGGTGTAACAGATTCCTCGTTGAGTGTCTTCTCAGATTCGGGGTATATTAGAGTGGCTAAGGTATTGTTTCCCGTCTTAAGCAGAGATTCCACGAATGCGTCAAATGATTTAGGACCTCGTCTAGGTAGTACGTTTAACAGATGACGGACTCGCGCGGTTCTCGTCTTCTCCGCCATGATGTCTTCATAAATTTCCGCTGATAATACTTTACTTTTTCGCAATATCTCGCATATGCTGCATATGCCTACCATCTCCTCGGTGAGAATTGTAAAATTTAAGCGAATAGTATCCCGGTTTGTTTCTTCCATGTCGTTATCCTTTGAAGTCAGTGGGATGTTCGAAAATAGTGTAGGTCTCACCAACGTTTCTGTACTATATAGAGCGTCTTCCTTAGGCGGAATGTTTTGAATAGTTCGCTAGCCCGCCTCCGAATGAAGCGATCGTTTACCGCGGGATAATATATATGCGTGAGCGGGGTGCTGTCATTAGTCAGTCCTAACCCCGCTGCGGGAATATCTCTGAATCCTCATACTTATTAAGCAGAGATCGTTGTCTCGGAGTATATTGACTATAGTATGAACACCGCAAAAAGCTATAGACACGGCCCGCTGAGCGGACATAAAACACCGCAAACAATTCGGGCTATTTTCGCGGTCCGGTGAACAGACGTTGACCTACAACCCCCTTGGGCTATGTTCGTGACACTATCGATAGACGAACACCGCGCGACTTTGACCTATTTATGACGTCACGACGTCATCGGCTTCCCGGCTTCCCTGGCCGTCAACCCCCCTATTACATTCTACTACTGTGGAAATGCATTCTCAACTTGAACAATCAACTGTGTCAGTCAACTTTCATACAGTCTGATTACCGTAGTTTTGTTTCTTTTCCAAAGAATGTAAACTTGATTTAGTTACATGGGCTGGGCTCGACTACTGTGTTGGGATTGACATTTCAAAACATAAATTTACTCTTTGTTTTTGTGTATATTTCCAGTTAATAAAAATGGAACTTTAATGCATAAGGTTCTAAGTATCATTTACATTGTGAGATTGACATTTCAAAACATAAATTTACTATTTGTTTCTGTGTATATTTCCAGTTAATAAAAATGGAACTTTAATGTATAAGACGATAAGTATCATTTACATTGTGGAAAGTTTATCAGTTGTGGTTCTTACTGGTTGTAGGATTGGATCCAGTAGCAGAACACCTACTCTTGGTCAAGAGCCATTGAACTTTGCTCTGCCAGCCTTTGATACAGATGTCACTCAGACACTCGAAAAGCAAACAGAACCTTCCACAGCTCAGAGGCGGAGAATTATTGATGGCCTTTTCCAGGCGATGATTCTTCTCACAATGTGAGTAGATTTTACTTGACAGAGAAAGGGGAAATACTCCCATGCTCCTAATTAGAAGAAAAAAACATGTTTGAAAATAGTTCTTAGAACTCAGTTACACATATAGAATTGCCAGAATATGTTTAGGATTCTATTTAGCCTCTAGAACCGACCGAAATGGCTGGGCATGTAAACAAGGTTCTGTCACAGTGTTAGAAATATGTTTATTCGTGAATGAGGTTTGGCTGCTAATGGTTCTGTATTTTGAAATTTTATGACTGAAATTTGCATTTCTCGGGATATTCTGTCTGTCTCATTCTCGTGATCTTTGTTTCTCGTTCGCGGATCCCTTATATAGATAAATTTGGCAGATTGAGGTCTATCATTCCAAAGAATTTGCATTTGACTCACAGTGAACCCTTGATGATTTGAAGATGGATACTTTAGGCTAACAGTGATCATTACTTTGAATGTATGTTCACCCTGTTGGTCCTGGCCGCCAATCGAGACTTGTGAGCGCAGTGGTAAAGCATGAAATCAAATTAAGCTAAGCTACCCAGATCCAATATCCACTAAGTATGAATATAATATTGGTCTGAATTCAGTGAAGAGGACAATTGGCTCATGAATACATGTAAAGTTACATTGTAGCAAGGGGAGGTAATTTGACAGCATTCCTCACTCTTACAATACAAAATATGTTAAGATTGGGTTATTGGGTTATCTCCTCTTGATTGCACCGCACTCTGATTACCTGCTGGATCATCTTCACAAGTCCAGGTAAATCCTATATCCTCACAGAGGGTTTACCTGAACTTTTTGGGTGATTCGAATGAGTTCTTGAGTCGATGCCTCTATTATACAATGTCGTACTTTTCTTCCACCGCGCTTGTTTTGAATTAGCATGTCGGTATCTCCACCCTGCGGTTTTTGCTTTGACTTCCGATGTTGATTTCCGCTTGACATCAAAGCAGTTCGGCCCGCGATGAAATTGAAACCTGTCACATCTGATATCTCGCAGCGGATTGGCCTAATCAACCAGCTTAGCGCGTTCACTGACTGGATTGATTCAGGGGAAATCCCTTCATCTATTTATATCCAGAACTCGTATGGGTAACTATAACCAAGCCAGTGTATCGATCCCAATAGACCGATCGATACACTGGCTCGCGAGGATGCTACTGGATATGACTGTCTCACAAGCGGGAGGTTGTGGGTTCAAACCCTGCCAGGGTCATACCAAAAACAATGGTAATTCTTTCTCTCTTGACGCTCAGCATTAAGAGTACTGGTTGCCCCCAGATAATGTGACTGGGTGGAGTATCATGAACATGTCTGCCTATGGCATGATGCGTCTGTACTGTCGTGATATGACTGAAAAATGTTGGATGTTACATGCCAAGATGAAGTACCACTGCCTGACACACCCACTTGCTGTTGATTCATTAGTACTGCATGGAAATATAATGATTATCTAACTACTAAAGCTATTCGTGGTTAAAAAAGTTTTTCGTCAGATATTGGATGATGATACACAAATTCATAAAGAGCCTTCTTAATAACTTAAAAAACTGAATGGGTTTCTAACAACATAATACTAATTGGATTTGTTTTCTTCTGTTTCCAGTTCTTAAGAGACTTTGACACACTTGTGGGGAAGGACATTGATAAAGATTTCCTTGGAAGCATGAAGAAATACACGTCAGCAGTGTTCAACATATTGGCTTCAAAACAAAAACAGGAGGACGCTGGAGGAAAATCCGTCATTGGAAGAAGATGATAAAAAGTGTGAGTATTTTGCAAACCTGCAAAAATGCAATAATCTATTGATCGGCATGATTTTCACTTGGATGGGCAGGACATAATGCAGATTAAGTTTGACATGAATTATTTGGAAGATATATAGATTTTGAATCGACCAACCAGTTCGTAGATGTTGGAATACTGGACATGCAATTGTTTGCCAAATAAAAATATCACTTTCCTACACATTTTATCCCTGAATGGGTTGTTTATTGTAATTTAAATCAAAGGGAGATAATTAGCTGAAACTGCCTTCTTTCAACCATTTAAAGCAAAACAAAATGATGGGGGCGGGGAGGCTGGATGGAGCTGTCAAGATGTATTTTTTATCATTTAATTTAATATGGATTCTTTTCCTCATACAGATTCACTGGCCATTGCCGTGGTGCCAGTCATTGTGGACCATTTCGAGGAAGACCTAACCATGCTGATCCAAAAAGGAGTAAGTGAATAATTCTTCACGAGTGTAATCGATATAGTTCCTGATGCTAATCACATAGATCTAACATACAACGTCGATGAGTATACAATTAAAAACTTTAGGGCATTGAAGGCGGAAACTGCATTTCTTCTCTTTTTCCCTATATTTCGTGTATGTATATATATAACTTAGTAATGAGCGATGCTGGTTTCGAATTGGAATTTGGCCTGTTTGATATTTGTTAAGCCTGTCTAGCTTACAAACTGACACCTACCTGTACACACGATGTGATTTATTACTACATCCACAGGCAGAATAAAAGGATTTTGCACATTCAACGTATAATTCAGAAGACTCAATGGTCATGATATGCTTGGGATATTTTGAGGTACTATTTACCCTTACTATTTACACATAATAATTTTATTAATATGAAACCAGAATTATATGATGTTTAAAACAAGTCGGAGACAACAGAAGTTGAATCGGAGAACACGTATTGATCGATCGAACACCGCCCACCGCCAACTTTCTCAAGCATAAGAGAAAAACAGCATTTTGGGAATATAGCACCATGTGATTTTTTCTTGTAGCACCAGTGGAAAATACCCATCGAGTTAAGAGTGGATTTACAGATAAACAAAAAAAAAAAAAATTTTACGGACACTTGGAGAAAATACAATATAGTAATACTGACGTGAAATATAGTTTAATCTTTTAGAAATATTATCGATGTATTATGTATGTATTATTGTGTCCTCCAATATTTTGGGAATAGGTCTAGAACCATCGCAAAAAGAATGTGAAAATTACTTCACTTGTCCGTTTTTTATTTAATTGTTCAGTCGCGAACAGTCTCCGTCTGGGTCTAACTACGGGGAGTAGTCGTATATATTTAATAACATCGCCGAAATAACCGAACCCTGGCGAGGCTAGACGATCGACCGTGCGCCTTTATAATCCGATTAACCTAATTCAGTCCACCGTTTACAGCAGGCATGATACATAGTGGTCTGACCAGCGCCGTTCCCCTGAGGTCCGGACCTCCACAGGACGGGGAAGCTTTTGAATAAGTATCAAAAAGAGCTGGGCTGGACTGGAGAATCGGCTTTTGTAGGTTCTCTTCGGCCCCTACGACTTAGTTTCATAGGTATATGACGGCTTAGTTTCGTGGGTAAATGACACCGATTGACTGATAGATTGTTTGCGGCACTTACTTAAATGTGATTTATTTATTTTCCAGTTGTATGATGCTGATTTTGAAGAGTTCGTGGACCTCGAGGACCAGGATGAGATACCCGATAAGTCCAAAATCAAGATATTACAGCATACGACAACAGACGGAGCATTTCACAATGTTCCAGAGCGTACTGATAAGGTATCAATGATTCGTGTTCTCCTGTGGTGTCTACCCCGTCTTTGATATTCCATATGATACCCAATGTATTCACACCACAAAGCAGTATTTGTGGCCCAAATCTTAACCTGCTTTTGCTATGCCATTATCTCCCTTTAGGAAGATCCCTACCAATAGTTGAAAACCAAAAGTTGTCTCCCCTTAGGGAGCTCTCTCAGCTCAGCTAGGTTACTTAAGCTCAGCACAAACCATAATCTGCCTCTTTCTCCATTTGTACCTCCTTGAGTGTGGTGCTATCAGGAAGTGTCCTTACAGTGCTGGTTTGGTTGTTGTTGTTGGGTTTGACCTGCGGTTATACCTTTGCTAAACTTGTACTTTCTAGTGCTCTATTCTTGGACAATCATGTCTGAGATATCTGTTCCTGTACATTCTAATTCATGCCGTTTGTGTCGGCAGTTTTGGTCTAGTTTGGATGCTCACACGAAAGATCAGCTTTGTTACCGTCAGCCACGTGTTTAGAGTGTCTAAGTTGGGATGTTTCCGCCTGGGGGTTTATGTCCAGGCTTGACGAGCGTATTTATTACGGGGTTACGGTACACCCTGCTTTATCTGCGGACGAAAGACGTCAAAATGAAATTGCTCTTGTCGGAGATTTCAAAATTTTAACTGATCTTTCTGGTTTCTTGTTTGGATTTATTCGCATAAATTGAGTCCAGCCAGATTCTATTTGAATCCGTGTCAGTGGGACTGTTTGCACGTTAGGATAGTGTTAAATCCCAGACAGTTCAGAACCGGTTGGTAAGTTTTGTCTGGAGCGTTTGTGCACAAACCCGTTTCTTTGTTCGGACAACAAAGGATTCTGCCCAAAGCCCGGCTTTCTCGACCGCTCTTTGTTATCGGGAACGTGTTTTGTCCAGAGTACAGTGTGTGAGCCTGACCGGCTAGGATATTTTTATGACGTTGGAACTGTACGAAATTGAACAAAGATTTTGCTTCACGAAATAGAAATGCTTCAACGTACTATAACTTCGGAGAGTTACAAGTTTCTGCAGGGAATTTGCAGACCTTCATTTTTTCGTTGTGTTGTTGTTGTTGTTCTTGTGTTTCGGACTTTTCCAGTTTTTGGTAGTTTACTTCTATGCATTCAGTTCATTGTTCCTACCAAAATTTAGTCTCTTGTTATATCAAGTGTTATTCTGTTTATTTGATATCATGTGATCAAGAGAGAACTTGCAGAGGTTTTTCTCTGTCTTGATTCTTACGTGTTGTTGTTGTTGTTGTTGCGTTTGTCTTCGTCGTCACAAGTCAAAGCTATACACTACGACTCTTTGTTACATTTTAATGAGCTACCTTATTACTCTATTTGTGTAATCAAGGGTGTGTTGAACAGCAAAAGAGATCACGAGATTGTTTATTAAGAAATTGTTCTATTCTTTGGAACACATTTTTCTGTTAGTAAATATTGCATTGTGATATATTTATTTTTCACAACCAAATTTTCCCATCAGTATACTGAATTAGAATTCTTTCTGAGAAATTATTATTATTAGCTTGAGTTTGAGTTTATTTCTCCGAGAAGTCTTTAGAATTGCTCTCGTTCGACGACACGTAGGGTGTTTGATCTTTCCCTTGTCTGTTGGCCGGGCAAGATCAAGCCTGAAGTTTCTCAATCATCTGCTTGGGACAGCATAAGTCTGTTCCATCGGGCGGTCTTCTTGTTCTTCGTAAGTTACTTTCGTCCGAGTATGATTAACGGTTACAGCCTTGTAAGAAGAACGACAGACTGCTCCTTAGCAAGGTTTTTCTCCTCGACAGCCTCGTCCAAACATCTTTTGGTCTACAGCATTTGTTTGATCTTAATTTTTATTCTGGATGATAATTTCATCTATTCCATTTGAGGACTTATATGTAGTTTAGACCTCTAATTGGGGGGCGAGTCTAGATTGAACATTGTTCTTGTTTGGTCAATTGAAATTGTGAAATTTAATGACCTTAGTTCATCTACCGGCGAGAGACATCAAAATGTATTTGCTCTCTTCGGGGAATTTTAAATTTTATTGTAGATCTTCCTAGTTTACGTTGGAAGTTTATTTGTGCTGATTGTCGGGGATGTTACTACTAGGTGAAGTTACGCTCTCGATTAACGCTGGGAACAATGAATGTGTTTGTCTCCTCTGCGTTTCAAATCTCATTACAGTTTCGCGTACTACGGCTGTTTTGTTTCGGACTCCACTGTGATTTTTCGAGTTTCGGCTTTACGGTTTTCGGATTCAACTTCAGTTGTTTTTCCATCACGTCGTTCCTGTTCACCTCAACGTCGTTTCTCGTACATTTTTAAGGTTGTACCCTGCGCCTTTGTGAGCGTATATGTACAATAAATTCAACTGATTTGTAAGAATTTGGGAAAATCACTACACCGTTTCTCAAGCAACGCCTTTCGCGTTTCGCATTACGTTGTTTCTGTTACACCTCGTCGACGTTCTATTAAGCCGTCACGTTGTGCTCTTACACCTGTACGTCTTTCTCGTACATCTGTTAGACGTTCCCGTACGCCATAACGCCGTTCACCACGTCGTTCTTTTATACCTCCTTATCAGGGTCGTCAAGTTCGACAGTCCCGGTCTCCATTTCTAGATTTTTCTCTTGATTGTCATAGAGGCTTCGACGTTTGTTCGCCTGCACGTCTCTTGATTTTGGTGTTTTTCGTAAAAGACATTTCGGTGATGCGTCTTCATTATCGCTTGGTTGACCTCCGTGGTTTTGCGAGATGCATATCTTCTTATACCCATTCATCCTCGTTTTCGGCGTTTCCTACGATTCACCATGGTCGGTCGTCGGTTTGAGTGGAAAGTCCTCCTGTTCGGAGTCAACATCGCCCTTGTATTACTTCTCTAGTCTTGGCGTTTTTCTCCATCTCGGGGCTTTCTCATCGAGGTTTTACTTAGGTTCGTCGTTACTTTGGGGGCAGTTTTTCGACGCTCTCCATCAAGTGCTTCGTCCCCGTATTGACCGTTGGACCAGTTTTTAGACGTTGGCATTATAGTTGTTTTGTCATCAACTTCAAGGGCTATTCTTTTCTACGCAGGACCTTACTCATTTTGGTCGTCTCCTAGTTCGGTCAGTGCAGTGCCATCTGTCTTATTTACAGACGTCATCCCTCAATCCATTAGTGCTGGTATTGACGTCACTACATCCACATCTGATTTTGGTGGCAGTCCCGCCACATCGTCATGCGGGGTGTTCCTTTCCGATTTCCTCCTCCGGATCACCATCTCTACACCGATGCTTCCGAGACCGGTTGGGGAGCCCATCTGGACGGTCTGGAGGTGTCCGGCAGATGGTCGAGTTTGGATGCCTGACTTCACATCAACCTTCGGGAGATGAAGGCAGTCATCCTAGCAGTTCAGCATTGGAGTTGGCGTCTCATGAATTCGTCCCTTCTCATCGCTACGGACAACTCTACGGTCATTGCTCACATCAACAAGATGGGTACCACCCGATCTTTCTCAACGTTTCGTCTGGTGTGGGATCTTTACGACTGGGCTCTCATTCATCACTGTCATCTCAATGCTCGCCTTGTCCCGGGTTGGCTCAATGTCTTAGCGGACCGCCTGTCTCGTCCAGACACCGTCCTTCAGACCGAATGGCAACTTCATCTGGAGGTTTTTCCGTCAGATCTGCAGCATCTGAGAGACCCCCTTGATCGACCTGTTTGCGACAAGGAACAATGCGCAGCTTGCCCTCTTCGTCAGTCCGATTCTGGACCCTCAAGCCTTCGCCATCGACGCTCTTTCAATCAACTGGGACAACTTCCTGGCTTATGCCTACCCACCCATGGCCCTGATTCAGGAAGTTCTTCAAAAGATTTCTCAACACGACTGCGTCGTGCTGCTCGTGGTTCCGTGGTGGCCTCGTCGGCAGTGGTTTCCGGTTCTGGTTCCACTTCTCACTGCTTCGCCACGTCGTCTTCCAGTTTGGCCCAGCTTGTTGCGTCAACCTCACGGGATATTTCATCACAACCCGCGGTGGCTCAACTTACACGTCTGCAGACTATCCAGAGTGCACTCACAGTCCTAGGATTTTCAGCAGAAGTTGCACAGACGATGGTTTCAGCCAATCTTCCACATCACAGCTCTATCAAGCGAAATGGGCCTATTTCGTCTCCTGGTGCCGAGAACGTGATGCCGATCCCGACTCTGCCTCTATTTCCTTAGTAGCTGACTTCCTCCTTCACCTTCATCGTGATAAGAAGTTTCAAATCAGCACCATTGAGGGGTATCGGTCTGCTTTGGCTAGGGTTTTACATCTTTCTGTCGGCATCGACATTAGTCTAAACGACAATATCTCTGCTCTCCTACGGGCTTTCGCCTTAAAGTCTCGCCGTACTCGCCAGCTGCTACCGAAGTGGGATATTGGTGTGGTTCTTTGTGCCCTGATTCGTCCGCCTTTCGAACCATTACAGTCCGCCTCTCTTAAAGCTGTTTCCTACGAAACTGCTTTTCTGGCGGCTTTTGCTTTGGCATCTAGAGTTTCTGAACTCCACGCTCTGGAGAGATCATCTCTGACCTGGACGGCGGATTGGTCTCGCATTTCCTTTCGTCCCGTCTCTGAGTTCATCGCCAAGAATGAGACTGTGCGCCAAGGTCCGTGTGCTCAACGTTTGTACTCCATCCCTGCATTATCAGATTTTGTTCGTGACCTTGAGGACGACTTACTGTTATGCCCTGTACGAGCCATACGTCACTATCTTACTCGTACCGATCCTGGTCGGGGCTCTCGTCGTCTATTATTCCTGTCTCTTCAGCCATCCGCAGTGCGTGACATTACCAAGAATACTATTGCTTCTTGGTTGAAGAAGACCTTTAAGTGGTCATATCAACTTGCCATTGACGCTCCCCAACTTTTGTCCTCTGCTCCTTCCCATGAAATTCGTGCCATCGCTACATCATTGCCTTTATGGAAGAACTTATCCCTCCATGACATTGTCCAGTCTTGTGCATGCACGGCAAATTCTACGTTCACCAATTTCTATCTGAGAGATATGTCAGTACAATCAGATAGGGTGACCACGCTTGGGCCGCTGGTGACTGCCAACACGTGGTCCAGTAACTTTCAAAAAAGGGGGGTGGGGGGCATTTTCGTGCAGCGCAGCAAGTCAGTCAATCAGCCAGCTTGCTGCATCATCTCATCTCTCAGTCATATATGTCCACCATATTACATGATCACCTCAATAGGTCAGTCAGCCAACTTACAAGATCCGTCTCATCGGTGAGTATGGTTTAGGCATGGTTATTACTACACCCACTGCGTCTCCACGACCTGGGTTTCTCCTTCTATTGACTATTGTGCACCACATTTACAATCAAGTTTTTGATTTTAATCCACGAGTACCCTCAGCGTCTTCGACCCAGGTTCTCTTTGGGTGAGTTTTAGTGTGCTGTAAGCCTATACAGTCAGCCAGCTTAAGGCATCATCACAGCTAATCACATGTCCTCCTTATTACATGATCTACTCAACAGGTCAGCCTGTTGCTAACTCACAAGACATCTTTCAAGACCTGACACAAGGGTGAGTATTGGTTTTTAGGAATACTTTGTGTCAGTTTCAAGTTTAAAGTACAGAGAGTTTGGTGTATGAGGACAATTATGATCAACTTACTAGATCATCTCAAGAGAGACAATTGCTGTCAACTCACAAGTCATCTTACAAGAACTGACACATACGTGAGTACTACTTTCAGGTTTGCCACTGTCAGCTACAGGGACTAAAGTACAGAGAGTTGACGTAAGACGGTTGGTGGATCATCTCAAGAGAGACAGCTGCTGTCAACTCACAAGTCATCTTACAAGAACTGACACATACGTGAGTACTACTTTCAGGTTTGCCACTGTCAGCAACAAGGACTAAGTACAGAGAGTTGACGTAAGACGGCTTGTGGACTAAAGAGTGGTATAAGATGGGCACCTTGTATGCAATGATGGCGGTACATGACCACATCTCGTTCATACACTGATTACCACTCGAATACTCACAGCGCCTGGGCCCGAGTTCCTTCGTTGGGGTAAAATTGTGCACCACATCCACGATCACGGCTACATGGATGAATTCAGGCAACTATCCATTATGATTACTCCATGACTACCCACAGCGTCACCGACCAGGGTCCCTCTTGTCGAGTACTAGTGTGCCATGTCCGTGATCATCTCAGCGGTTACTCAGCCTGCTATTGGAACTACAACAAGGCCGAGGTACCCACCTCCATATGTTGGTAGTGAGGCATAGCAAAAGCAGGTTAAGATTTGGGCCACAAATATTAAACATTTATAAACAATGTTAGTATTTGTAACCAAATCAAACCTGCTTTTGCTTTGATTGCCCTCCCATCCTGCCCCTCACTCCACGGCCTTGCACACCACACGGCTCGGGCTATAACAGGGAGAAAGAGGGAGATTATGGTTTGAGCTTAAGTAACCTAGCTGAGCTGAGAGAGCTTTTGGTTTTCAACTATTTGTAGAGATCTTCCTAAAGGGAGATAATGGCATAGCAAAAGCAGGTTTGATTTGGTTAGAAATACTAACATTTTTATAAATGTTTAATGTTTGGAAGTGAATCACTGTTATTCACTGTTAATCTGACCGGAGCCTTTGCTAATTTTATTAAGTCTTATAATTATTATTCACTTCTGGTTTTGTAGCTACACTGTGATCAATCGTTTCAGTTCAATGGATATGTGGATATATGTATATTGACTTACCCTGTTTCTATGCAGACTACGCAGGATAAAGCCAGTTACTTATGTGCGTCCTTAAACCGCAGTTGAAAAATTTATATTTTTCCCCATTTCAGGAAAGCACAGACACTGGTCCAAGTGACACTGTGGAAATGCATTCTCAACTTGAACAATCAACTGTGTAAGCCAACTTTCATACAGTCTGATTACCGTAGTTTTGTTTCTTTTCCGAAGAATGTAAACTTGATTTAGTTACATGGGCTGGGCTCGACTACTGTGTTGGGATTAACATTTCAAAACATAAATTTACTCTTTGTTTTTGTGTATATTTCCAGTTAATAAAAATGGAACTTTAATGCATAAGGTGATAAGTATCATTTACATTGTGAGATTGCCATTTCAAAACATAAATTTACTGTTTGTTTCTGTGTATATTTCCAGTTAATAAAAATGGAACTTTAATGTATAAGACGACAAGTATCATTTACATCGTGGAAAGTTTATCAGTTGTGGTTCTTACTGGTTGTAGGATTGGACCCAGCAGCAGTACACCTACTCTTGGTCAACAGCCATTGAACTTTGCTCTGCCAGCCTTTGATACAGACGTCACTCAGACAGTCGAAAAACAAACAGAACCTTCCACAGCTCAGAGGCGGAGAATTATTGATGGCCCTTTCTATGCGATGATTCTTCTCACAATGTGAATAGATTTTACTTGACAGAGAAAGGGGAAATAATCCCATGCTCATAATTAGAAGAAAAAACATGTTTGAAAATAGTTCTTAGAATTCAGTTACACATATAGAATTGCCAAAATATGTTTAGGATTGTATTCAGCCTCTAGAACCGACCGAAATGGCTGGGCATGTAAACAAGGTTCTGTCACAGTGGTAGAAATATGTTTATTCGTGACTGAGGTTTGGCTGCTATTGGTTCTGTATTTTGAAATTTTATGACTGAAATTTGCATTTCTACGCTGTCTGTCTCATTCTCGTGATCTTTGGTTCTCGTTCACGGATCCCTTATATAGATAAAATTGGCAGATTGAGGTCTATCATTCAAAAGAATTTGCATTTGGCTCACAGTGAACCCTTGATGTTTTGAAGATTGATACTTTAGGCTAACAGTGATCATTACTTTGAATGTATGTTCACCCTGTTGGTCCTGGCCGCCAATCAAGTCTTGTGAGCGCAGAGGTAAAGCATGAAATCAAATTAAGCTGAGCTACCCAGCTCCAATATCCACTAAGTATGAATATAATATTAGTCTGAATTCAGTGAAGAGGACAATTGGCTGATGAATACATGTAAAGTTACATTGTAGCAAGGGGAGGTAATTTGACAGCACTCCTCACTCTTACAATACAAAAGATGTTAAGATTGGGTTATTGGGTTATCTCCTTTTGATTGCGCCGCACTCTGATTACCTGCTGGATCATCTTCACAAGTCCAGGTGAATCCTAAATCCTCGCAGAGGGTTTACCTGGACTTTTTGGGTGATTCGAATGAGTTCTCGAGTCGATGCCTCTATTATACAATCTCCTACATTTCTTCCACCGCGCTTGTTTTGAATTAGCATGTCGGTATCTCCAGCCTGCGATTTTTGCTTTGACTTCCGATGTTGATTTCCGCTTGACATCACAGCAGTTCGGCCCGCGATGAAATTGAAACCTGTCACATCTGATATCTCGCAGCGGATTGGCCTAATCAACCAGCTTAGTGCGTTCACTGACTGGATTGATTCAGGGGAAATCCCTTCATCTATTTATATCCAGAACGCGTATGGGTAACTATAACCAAGCCAGTGTATCGATCCCAATAGACCGATCGATACACTGGCTCGCGAGGATGCTACTGGATATGACTCACAAGCGGGAGGTTGTGGGTTCAAACCCTGCCAGGGTCATACCAAAAACAATGGTAATTTTTCCTCTCTTGACGCTCAGCATTAAGAGTACTGGTTGCCCCCAGATAATGTGACTGGGTGGAGTATCATGATCATGTCTGGCTATGGCATGATGCGTCATTTGCTGTACTGTCGTGATATGACTGAAAAATGTTGGATGTTACATGCCAAGATGAAGTGCCACTGCCTGACGCACCCACTTGCTGTTGATTCATTAGTACTGCATGGAAACATAATGATTATCTAATTATTAAAGCTATTCATGGTTAAAAAAAACTTTTTGGTCAGATATTGGATGATGATACACAAATTCATAAAGAGCCTTCTTAATAACTTAAAAAACTGAATGGGTTTCTAACAACATAATACTAATTGGATTTGTTTTCTTCTGTTTCCAGTTCTTAAGAGACTTTGACACACTTGTGGGGAAGGACATTGATAAAGAGTTCCTTGGAAGCATGAAGAAATACACGTCAGCAGTGTTCAACATATTGGCTTCAAAACAAAAACAGGAGGACGCTGTAGGAAAATCCGTCATTGGAAGAAGATGATAAAAAGTGTGAGTATTTTGAAAACCTGCAAAAATGCAATAATCTATTGATCGGCATGATTTTCACTTGGATGGGCAGGACATAATGCAGATTAAGTTTGACATGAATTATTTGGAAGGTATATAGATTTTGAATCGACCAACCAGTTCGTAGATGTTGGAATATTGGACATGCAATTGTTTGCCAAATAAAATATCACTTTCCTACACATTTTATCCCTGAATGGGTTGTTTATTGTAATTTAAATCAAAGGGAGATAATTAGCTGAAACTGCCTTCTTTCAACCATTGAACGCAAAACAAAATGATGGGGGCGGGAAGGCTGGATGGAGCTGTCAAGATGTATTTTTCATCATTTAATTTAATATGGATTCTTTTTCTCATACAGATCAACTGACCATTGCCGTGGTGCCAGTCATTGTGGACCATTTCAAGGAAGACCTAACCATGCTGATCCAAAAAGAAGTATGAATGAATGAATGAATGAATGAATCTTTATTTAAACTCGATAATTTCATAAGCCATGGCTTGTTTACATGAAAGTCGAGTATTATAACAATAAACAAAGATAATTAAAACAACAATACATATTAAGAGAAGAATAACACTGCAAATAGAGTTTAAACTGAGCGGATACCTGTACTAAAATAATTCAACAAAAGAACTGCTAAAAAGAAACTAAGATCGAACATAATAACATAAGTAGATTTGTTAAGAATTTTCAGTTTGAATTAAAATAATCCAGTATATTAATTACTAAACAAAATAATAATAATAATAATACTAACAATAATAATAATAATAATGCAAATAGAGATCAGATCAAGTGGATACTAAAATAATTCGGTATAAGAATTACTAAAAACTGACAGGTCAAACTAAAAAATTAAGTAGATTTGTTAAACTTTTAAGATAGACTAAAATATTTCAGTATAACAATTGCCAAACAAAATTTCAGGTTGAACATAAAAGAGTTAAGTAGATTTATTAAAACTTTCAATGAAGAACTTAAAACAGGCTTTCTTAAAACTATTGAGACTGGGTGACTGTCTGATGGTGTCCGGAAGTGAGTTAAAAGTAGTGGCACCGTGAACACTAAATGAACGCTTGAAAAACTCTGTTCTTGCAAAGGGAACACGGAGTACACCGGACGAGCCCGCTCTAGTACGACAGGTGACAGGGGTAAAAATATTCTGGAGATATTCGGGACACAAGTTATTAAGACATTTGTACATTAAAATTGTAGTGTTATACTTGCATCTAACATCAATAGAAAACCAGTTCAATTTTTTATATAAAACTTTAGGAGTGTTAAAATCAGCACCGAGAATAAGTCTCATGGCACGTTTTTGTAGCTTATTTAAAAGGTCCATGTCTTGCTTATTGCAATTTCCCCAAACATTGGCACAATAATCAAAATGTGGTAAAATAAAACAGTTAAAAAATTGTCTTCTGGCAGAACAGGGTAAAATAGTTTTCAGTCTGTTCAGTAAGTACAGTTTGCTATTTATTTTCTTAATAATACTTTTCACATGTCCTGACCAGTTTAAATTACAAGCAATCGTGACACCTAGTACTGTGTCCTGTGTTACATTGTTGATAACATTGTTGTCTAAAGAGATATGTATGGTATTTCTAGTAAGTTTAGATCGTTTCTGTGCATTAGTTACAAGCATAGTTTTTGTTTTTCCGACATGAAGTGACATTTTGTTATCATCGCACCATTGTGAAACCAGCCCAAGATCACCTTCTAATTGGGTTTCCACCTGATGTAATGTTTTACCCACAGTGGTAATGGTGGAATCATCAGCAAACATATTACAATCAGATTGTTTTATACATAAATGCATGTCATTGACGTACAAAAGAAAGAACAGTGGTCCAAGAATAGATCCTTGGGGTACGCCTACATTGAGTTCAGCAGATTGTGATACATGCCCTTTGAAATTAACACGCTGAAATCTATCTGATATGTAAGATCTAAACAATTGTATACAGTTTTGAGAACAGCCATATATGGATAGTTTATTAATAAGAATATCAAGGTCAAATGCTTTTCTCAGGTCAATTAGTAAAACCCCCCACGAGATTTCCTTTGTCAACATTGCTGCACCATGAGTCAATAAGATTTGTTAGCGCAGTTTGACACGAATGAAAGTGTCTGAAGCCAGATTGTTTCTCAAATATGAGAGAGAGACTTTCAAGGTATTCCGCGAAGTGATTGTGAATATGCCTGTCAAGTATCTTGGAAAGGCCTGGTAATACACTTATTGGCCTGTAGTTAGTAGGTTCATCGATTGACCCCTTTTTGTGAAGTGGCATCACCTTTCCTACTTTCCATTGATTTGGTAAAGTTCCTGTGCGGATGCACAAATTGTAAATGTAGGTTAAGGATGAGCCAATCACGTTAGCGGATAACTCTAGTATATGTGGTGGAAGTCCGTCCAAACCCACACTTTTAGAACAGTTCAGAGACTGTAGCTGTTTGGTTACAAAGTCAATAGTCAATTCGGGAACATTGAATTCTGTATCTGGATCTTTCCGTGAGTTGACAAATGACCTCAGATCGGTATGATCAACAGAACTTGAGAAGTTATTCACATAATGTTGAGCTGCAGTTGAAAAATATTCATTGAATCCATCGGCTATGTCATTTGGTTCGTGGAGTATTTTCCCATTCACAGACAATTCAACAGGAGTCGTTGCTGTTTTACCGGGAATGGCATCTCTGAAATACCTCCAAAACTCCTTAATGGCAGTTCTCCCTTTCTGCAGTAATGTATTGTAGTATGTTTCACGGGCTTCTCTGATGAGCTTTGTTGCTAGGTTGCGTTGACGTTTATACTCCTCAGGATTGATTGATTTGTCCGTTTTATCCCGTGAATTTATGGCGGTGGCTATGTCATCACCCCACCACTCCGGTCGGCGCGCATACTTAACACGCTTCTCTTTAAGTGGTGCGTGTTCTTCAAGCACAGACATAATCAAATCCAACCACACACCAAGAGCATCAATCGGATCATCAAACATTTCTATGATATGCCAGGGCACATTCACAGTAAGTGAATAATTCTTCACGAGTCTAATGGATATAGTTCCTGATCCTAATCACATAGATCTAACATACAACGTCGATGAGTATACAAGTAAAAACTTTAGGGCATTGAAGGCGGAAACTGCATTTCTTCTCTTTTCCCCTATATTACATGTATGTATATATATAACTTAGTAATGAGCGATGCTGGTTTCGAATTGGAATTTGGCCTGGTTTGATATTTTTTAAACCTGTCTAGCGTACAAACTGACACCTACCTGTACACACGATGTGATTTATTACTACATCCACAGGCAGAATAAAAGGATTTTGGACATTCAACGTATAATTCAGAAGACTCAATGGTCATGATATGCTTGGGATATTTTGAGGTACTATTTACCCTTACTATTTACACATAATAATTATGAAACCAGAATTATATGATGTTTAAAACAACAGTCGGAGACAACAGAAGTTGAATCGGAGAACACGTATTGATCGATCGAACACCGCCCACCGCCAACTTTCTCAAGCATAAGAGAACAAACAGCATTTTGGGAATATAGCACCATGTGATTTTTTCTTGTAGCACCAGTGGAAAATACCCATCGAGTTAAGAGTGGATTTACAGATAAACAAAAAAAAAAATTTTTACGGACACTTGGGGAAAATACAATACAGTAATACTGACGTGAAATATAGTTTAATCTTTTAGAAATATTATCGATGTATTATGTATGTATTATTGTATCCTCCAATATTTTGGGAATAGGTCTAGAACCATCGCAAAAAGAATGTGAAAATTACTTCACTTGTCCGTTTTTTATTTAATTGTTCAGTCGCGAACAGTCTCCATCTGGGACTAACTACGGGGAGTAGTATAATTCAGAAGACTCAATGGTCATGATGGTAAAAGATTATGATTGAAGAATACTTTCAATCCCATACTATACTTATATATCTTTCATGTTACTTTCAGGTAACTCCTGCTGTTATGACACCAATTATTGTCCACCAGGGTTCCAATATGGAGACCGCGGATACCATCTCTGTCTATGTGGAGAAGCAGAAGCTTTTGGACACGACGGATCTCCTGCTGGGATTGAAATGCCTGCTCGCCGCATATTGGTTTTTCAATATACGCTACAACGAGAAAGTTAACAACTCCTTGACATAACTCGAACTGCTTTTTCTGAAGTTGTCCTATACAAGGCCAAGACCTACCGTTATCAGGACGGTGACAAAGTTACAGAAGCAGTAAGAGCTACTTCTCACTTACAGAAAAACATTCTTGAACCATGACGCTGTATCATACTTATGTAAGGGTTTCATTAACTTTTCAAGTAGGTGGCAATTCACCAAAGTAGCAGGCTATTATTATGGCATTTAACATTGAGTAATACAGACAACTAAGCAAAGTAGGTGGCTGCCCTGTTGAAAGTAGTCCCAAAAATTGTCGCCTTCTAATAAAACCCCTGTTATGAACATTCGGACACATATTAATGTGTATATTTTACCGCTTGTCCCCCCCCCCCCCAACTCCCCATCAAGTGTCATTGCCATTTTTGTTACCGGTTATACCCTACTCTCTGAGAGTTTTTGATTTTCGGTCTCAGAGGCCAGGGCACCCTAGAAGGTTATGTACAAAAGCATTTCATGACAGTTATCCTTACTCCCCCCCCAACAACTCCCCAACCCAGTGTCATTGCCATTTTTGTTACCTGTAATACCCTACTCTCAGAGTTTTCGATTTTCGGTCACAGAGGCTAGGGTACCACAGAAGGCGTTGTGCAAATCTCTACCCCAACACGCCCCCCCCGCCCCCCCTCCCCCGGCTGGATGTGGTGTTGCTGTCAGTTTCTGTTACTGGTTACCCCTACTCTCTGAGAGTTTTCGATTTTCGGTCTCAGAGGCTAGGGCACCCCAGAAGGTTATGTACAAATCTCCACCCCCCTCCCCCCGCCACCCCCGGCTCTGGTGTTGCTGTCAGTTTCCACCCCCACCCACCCCACCCCCCGGCTGGATCTGGTGTTGCTGTCAGTTTCTGTTACTGATTACCCCTACTCTCTGTGAGTTTTCGGTCTCAGGCTAGGCATCCCAGAAGATTATGTACAACTCTTCCCTCCCCAACTCTCCCATCCAGTGTCATTGCCATTTTTGTTACCTGATACGCCCTACTCTCTGAGAGTTTTCGACTTTCGTTCTCAGAGGCTAGGCACCCCAGAGGGTCATCTACAAAAGTATTCCCACAAAAGTATTCCATGGCAAAGATCTGCTCCCCCCCCCCACACACACCCGTTGTCATTAAGAAAATTATTCTATGGCAAATATCTGTTTACGAACCCAGAACACTGATCATGGATATGTAACCGGATTGCTAGTTTTTATTTCATTATTATCTGTTACCTTTATTTTTATTAATTTTTTCCATGGAGTAAGTTGTTAAATCGGCCCCGTACATGTGCATCCATTTGTATTCAGGGTGAAAAATATAATGAAGGGTAACTTTTCATGAAACCTGTATTAACACATACGAGCAGAGATATCCAATCATTATTTAGGATATTCAAGATACCCAATTATTATTCAGGACGAGCAACTCATTTTACTTCTTGGTCGGTACCTGGATCGGAGTGCTTGTATATTTAAGTCTTTGTGCTCTGAGGGTTAAGATTCATCTGTATATATTATAGCTGTTTGATGTCTGTACTATGGGATGAGGTGAGGATGGGGGGGGGTCGCTGTCGTATGCAACAGGACATGCTGTATTTGGGTTGGGTTGGGTTGCTTGTGAACTTTGTGCTTTAAATTGTTTGAACTTTGTGCTTTTGTGTGTACATAAATAGTTGTACGATATCTGTAGGCGGGTGAAAGTTGGAGGCATACGTGACATGAACATAACGTGCTCAATTTAGGTTGGGTTGGGATGCTTGTATTTTTAATCGTTTGAACTTTGTGCTTCCAGGGATTGAGAGTGAACTATGATATCAGGGAGGGCTAACATGAAAAGACCAATGTAAATGTGCTTTTTGTGATTTCCTTAATAAAATATATCATACATATATTTTGTGTTAATGTTCTTATTGTGTACCTCAACCAAGAGCCATTACTGGGTGGTACGAACACCACTAATTCTCACTAAAAAGGTTTAACACATTTTGAAGGTGTAATTCTCCCGAAATGGGTGTGTTTTAACACCCCTGGAAGATGGAATCGTCTCCAGAAGGTGTATTTTAGCACCTCTAGAAGGTTTAATTTTGGCCAAAAGGTGTAAATAAACACCCAAGAGGGTGTAATCTCGGTCAAAAGGTGTAAATTAACACCAATGAAAGGTCTAATTCTAATAAGGTGTGATTTAACACCCCTGAAAGATGGAATGATCACCAGCATGTGTATTTTAGCATCCCTAGATGATTCAAATTTGCCTAAAAGGTGTGAATGAACACCCAAAGAAGGTGTAATTCTGTTGAAAAGGTGTAAATCAACACCACTGAAAGGTTTAGTTGTGGTCAAAAGGTGTAAATAAACACCCATGGGATGCTGGGTTCCCCCAAAAATATGCTTATAGATTTGTCTGGAAGGTGCAAGAAGGTGTGAATGAACACCCATGAAAGGTGTAACGTGAGCAAAAAAGGTGTAACTTAACACCTTTTCGAGAAGGTGTAAATTTACGCCTTTCGGAGAGGATGTTAATTCACACCCAAAATGAGGTTAGCCCTGGGACAAGCCATTTACACCCCGTAGAGGTGTAATTTACACCTTCTGGGTTAAGTGTGTAGACTCAGAAAATCAGCAATAACTGATAGAACGAGTGTATATTATCAAGTCAACGCTGTTGTTTCAGTTTTGTTCATAAAAAGAATTAACCTGCTAATTCGCTGTTGTTTCAAGCCAACGATTTGTCGCAGATCGACTGTGGTTTGAATTATCAACACCCGGAGAGATTGTCGGTAATTCCGCTAGGCTCAGGTAAGTGGAAATCAATACATATTATGATTTTCACTTTTATGATGTTCTAGTTCATTAATAGTATCTGTGTTCAAGAAAACTGATCGTAGATATATTAATGTCGGAAGCCATAAAGCATTCTATAGCTCGACTACATACAAGAGATATCATTCATGGGATGTTTATTTGTTTATAGAGTTGCTTGAATTTCTCATTAAAAATATCTATGTGAAATTTGGCAACACAATATATCATCAGCATATAGGTATTCCAATTGGTACTAATTGTGCACCCCTGTTGACTGACCTGTATCTGTTCTTTTATGAATATGACTATATGCAGGCGCTTTCAAATTACAAGCGTCTAGTCCGTCATTCATAATCCAGCCGTCGTCCATTAGAGAATATCCGCGTCCATAATCCAAAGACCTATTCCATTTTCCACATAACAGTATTAGCACCAAATTCAAAAAGACAATCATAGTATACATAAACATAGGCTTCATCCATTCAAAGCCCGTTCCTTCTCATTCACCAAACGCTATATAGACGATCTTCTCGCTGTGGATAATCGCTATATAAATGACGCAGTGAGAGATATATATCCACCTTCACTGGATTTGAAGGAAACTACAGATAGCCCTACATGCACATCTTATTTAGATGTCTATCTCTATAAAAATGAAGCGGGCTTTCTCTCTCGTCGACTTTATGACAAAAGAGATGATTACAATTTCGACATCGTAAACTATCCCTCTCTTGATAGTAATATTCCAGTGGGACCTGCATATGGCGTATACATATCTCGCTTAGTAGCATTTGCTAGATCCTGTGTTAAATGTGATGATTTTAATCAACGTCACAAAACATTGTTGCAGAAACTTATAAAACAGGGCTATTCCACCAAGCGCCTCCACTCAAAGTTTCTCAAATTTGGCGATACATATCGCATGCTGATAGCAAAATACGAACGTAGCGTGCAAGATCTATGGCACTACGTTTCGTAACTTGTGTCTAATTCCGCTTAACCCGGGGCTAGGGGCCGTATGAACCCATGTACTTCAAGATCCTCATGGTACTCATATGAACAGTCACAATCAAAGCGTGACTGAGATACATCATTCTTTAAATGACGACTTTACAGCGAATATTATGGATTAAGAATACTGATCAGCGATACGGATTTGATATTTTTGGAACATCATGATGTCTTGCCGGCATCATTGAAAACTGTTGACCGCTTCTCTCTTGCAGGAAACAAGCCTATGTTTATGTATACTATGATTGTCTTTTTGCATTTGGTGCTAATACTGTTATATGGAATATGGAATAGGTATAATTTTGCCCCCTGTACAGACCTTTTGGTCTTTGATATATGTTGACACTTGTGGGAAGTTGATGCTGGGTCGACATCGGGCATTACAGACTAGTCTTTTGTGTTAAATGCCGCCATTTACATCTGACGACGATACAGCTCACCAATCTCCAATGTACGAGTTGTCACAGCGAAACAGCTCACCAATTACCAGTATACGAGTTGTCAGAGCATTTCCATCATAGCCCTCTAGATGTGTATCTAATACCGCTTACGCCTGTGCTAGGGGCCATGCGGTCATATCATCCAAGTTGCCACATGAACAGGTACAATAAAAGCGTACCTGAGATACAACACCTATCACGAATCGTTAGATTCTTGGTATGTGCTTTAGAATAGGTTAACCAGAAGACTATTCTGTGAAGTCATGTGACGCAGTTAGCATGTCGGCACCTCTTTCCACTTCCCTTATATGTGCTGTAATTTGGATTATGGACGCGGATATTCTCTAATGGATGACGGCTGGATTATGAATGACGGACTAGACGCTTGTAATTAAAACTTTAAAAATATTGCATATTCATTTCTCAGTCATTACAGATTACAGAAATAAACTTATTTGCTTACCAATCAGCGCAAAGGATGCTAATATTTTAAAAATAAAATATAATTTACGGGGAGAGAGAAATATAAATTATATTGATATAATTCTATTTTGGCTCGCGAGTTTCGATGAGCGATCCCAAAACATGGTGCATGCAAAAGAATCTGATCGTGCGAGAAGCTAGGAAACGGTCAAATTAATGATAACAAAACACAGTTGATTGAAACCGGGACCCCCTTCGAGATTACCGATGGATTTTATCCATCTCAAATTTTAGCCCTCTCGATTTCAGCCGAGAAATTTATCGGTCTGTCTCGTAGGCATCGAGAAAGTGCCTCGATTAATTGTTAAAAAAGTGTTAGAAAATGAATGTTGAGGGCATGAATTATACTATGACTTTACTGTCTCAAATCTGAAAGAGTGCCACGTTCGATTAATTGTTAAAAAAGTGTTGAGAAAATGAATGTTGAGGGCATGAATTATACTATGACTTTACTGTCTCAAATCTGAACTTTGCCAGAGTAAAATAAAACAAATAAAAATGCCACGTTATCACACCACCTTTTTCAAGGGTGGTTGACCAAACACAAAGACAAATCCTTTATTTTTGTTCAAAAAAATTAGGTTCATCCAGACATCTGTAACTTTAAACCAGCCCCCACAATTACAAGTAGGATTCCAGCTGCAGCAAAAAATCTTGTGGACTTGAAATATTCCCCATTCAACACAATGTTAAAAACTGCCGAGCCAAAGATGCCCCAGCATTGCTGACTGCATTCTCGGGGCAACTTCGACTTATGTGTCCTAATTTGAAACACAGATTGCACCGAACCTGGAGACATCGGAACTCGTCTGTCCATTTTGCCCACACGAGTAACAGGTAACTCTGTTAATAGGCATGATAGGGGCCTCATGGGGTACCTGCAGCTTAGGAGAGGTTACAAATTAGAGCGATATGCAAGAGGGGGAAAACTGACGACGTCTGGCGACTATAAAGCAACTATATGACTACCTCAGCACCTAACATTCAGACCCGCGATACGTTGGGATACACGTCTTGATGAAGACTCACCCTGACCCTCCCATAAAATATCCCCCCCCCGACTCAAAGCCTGGTGGTTATACGGTGAGGGGTCCACACATGGCAACGCCTCCTGAATAGTTTTGGGGTTGTTTTCCATAGCGACAAAGCTACAGCCGCTGGTTGACGACAACCTCTGAAAAAATGCTCCACGGCTATTGACGCAACTAACTCACGTGGAGGCCCGGATACCCTTTCATCGCTAAATGGATACGCCTATAAGCAAAATCTGCTAAAGTTTCATCAGCCTTTCGCTCCTCCACATGCAATCGATGTCGGATCGCTTGAGGAGGCTGGAGATCGCCATACTTTTTGCCTAAGGCCTCAAACAGAAGGAATAATACTCGATGGCCTTGCCATGGATGCGCTCAGTCAAACGCTTTAGAGAATTTCCTTTAACCCACTTCCGATCTCGAACTTCTAATTCAAACTTAATTTTGAACGGAGACCAATATTTTGCATCGCTCGAAGAAACTAATGTTTTCGGAAGTGGACGGCTACTTCTTAATGTGACGTTAAGGGGCTACGACCACGTGATGTTAGGCGTCTACGGCTACGCCAGTGTGCTGCTGGAGGACCACGGAGACGTTGACGCGATCTCGGACTCGCTATACGTTGCCAGATAGGTCGCAAAACTTATGACCCAAATAAATTGTCTCTCTTGTCCTCTTCACAAAAATCGGAGATGGAAACAGAGGGGTTTAAAATCGTCGGGCGATGTACATTCCCTACCGCTGTTATCTTCCACACTAGTGTACCTCGTAACAGCCACATCTATATCCCCATATCCAGGTGCATGCTGGTACCCTCTCAAGCATTGCGTTTCCTACCACCCCCTCCCCCCACAACCCCGGTGTCTGCACAACACTGACGGTAGACAAACTTTCTCGTTCAACGTTACCCGGTGGAGCCCAACAGCACCACCACCATCTGGACGGAGCTAGCGTCAACCCCCTCGCCCCCCCCCCCCCCCCTCCGCTAACCATTGGACTAGTCCCCTGGCGTTGCATCATGGTCATCATCATTCCGACTTGTTCCCCAACGTTAGTTACCTTGCCTCCACTGTTCCCAACTGAGTATTTAGCCCTGCCAATTTGTCACCAGTCTCAGCAAATTGCGCACGCTGTGCTGTCAATTGCTGTTCGAGAATTCCGAATTCCGCTGCACCTTATCAATACATTGTGTTAAGTTCTGAGAGGGCCTGTCTTGGTTATATACCAGCTGACCAATCCTGGTAAAACATCCTGTCACGGTCTGAGAGAGCCAACAACAGTCTGGCACCTAGCAATCGCCGCGGCTTTCACCTTTCCAATTCCCAATATCTAGCTACAATAAATTCCAACCAAGTGGCAGGAAAAATAAAACGTGTAGATGAATATATACCGGTCAATCAACTTGGGGGCAATGACGGTGCGCAATAAATTTTGTTTTCCGTAACCCTACCTATAGACCTACCCATATACAAGCTGTTTTATATATAAATATTTTTCTAAACGGAATTTACTCACAGTAAGCATTCAGCTACATGTAACACCTCACGCAAATGCCATAAAGTTAGTCGCCATACTTGCTGATATATTTGACCAAAGTCCAAAAAGACCCGTTAGAAAATTTATTGAAACACTAATTTGAATGTTCTATGCCATGGATAGCAAAAATTTCGATCAAATGGGAATACATCTCCACATTCACCGTAAGCATCACATAATCCCTCACCCAATAGGCACAACGTAACAGCTAAGTGAACTTGACAATGAATTTTGGCGAAGTCCAACAATTACTTGACCTAGAATCAAACCAAATTAACTGAACTCTAGTCTACAGGCCATACATTTTCATTGAATGTTTTAATCAACTTCACAAAACAAAAGCAACTGACTAACCAAAAGGCCAATGTTATTCGTGACCGAAAATGCAAAGTCAAGCTATTACTAAATTACTAAAAATTACTACTAAAATAGTCAACCATGCTAGCGAAAAATGTACCATTGGCTATAAATTTCAACCAGACCGGCCAACAGAAATTGATAGTGCAAGATTCCGTTTCACTAGACTCTCACGAACAAGTCTATTTAAGACAACCGTACAAAACTTCACCACTGGCACAGCAAAAATGACGAATTCACGTCACAAAAATCAATGAAGAAGCAGCGCTGTGCACATATGTACAAATTCCATTCTTGCATCGGTACAAGCCAAAATTTGTCAACAGCTCGATGAATAAGGCCGCCTCACATGACTGTAACTTCAGTCACTCACTATACATGCTATAATGATGAAAGCGAATCGGTCACCCCACGTTCACAGTCACAAAAAATTTAACCCATGTACAAAATCTTTTCCAAAAGCCCTCACATCACCAACCCCCCAGCTAAACACGTGAAAAATGTAATTATAATTGGACAGGATTATGAACAAAACACAAAATACACAAATGGACACAGAGACAGTACAGATACACAAAATGCATTGGCTATTGGGGGGGACCACTCCATAATAAAGTCGGTGGTCTTCCGCGCATTAATATGCCACTATACTCGTTAATAGCCTATTATAGTCTAAACTGACAAGACAGTAAAAAAACCTACTCTCACTACAATAACAAAGTTTAATTCCGCTACCTGACAAACATTCAAATGTCGTACTTTGAGTTGACTACCTGAATATCTTATAAGTCTAAAATTCATGATTCGGCTTAGACTACTTCACTACCAGACCTCTCGGTGAACTCTACAAAGGTCCACTTCATATCTTCATTATTACCGACATCAAACCTTGTGAACGTTCAGAAAGTTCCACGCCACGTCATTGCAAACATCCTCAAATAAGGTCGAATTTCCACTTGAGTTCCTGCCAAACATCCCCAAATTTCCACTTGACTACATGCCAAACCTCTCCAAAGATCCAAATGACTACTTGCCAAACATCCCCAAATATCAAGCTGACCACATGCCAAACATCTCCATATATCCACTTGACTACCCGCCAAACATTTCTTCACCATCATGCACCTGGTGGGTAACATATTTGCCAGAAATATATACGTTTCCTTCTGTCCAAACCGTTTGTATTGAACAGAACCCAATCAGATGTTTACCAAACTTCTTAAAGCACTAATTCTACCAGTATTTTATTTACTGCAAATACTATATGTTAAATGACGAATGTTCCTCTCCTCTGTACAGGTATCGAACCAACTATATCACCATGTCAGGGGGACGATTGTAACAGTGTTGTACAACATAATCATATGTTCTCGAGAGTATAAAACACATTGACCATGAAGCGAAATGGTAGTTTAAAGCGAAAAAATAATGAAAACCAATATTCAACCGGTTGGCCGTCCGATGTCTTTTAATATTTCACTTCCCTCACAGCGCGACACAATGCCCGAGTTTGCTTCGTGCAGATTATCATTACTCCCTAATATGATTTTCCTTTTCATTGGCTCGGCTTAACATTATTATTAAACAATGTACATGACATTTCTATTTCAGATGGTTCCGGAGGAGCTGGAACTGTAGCCTTTTCAGCGTCAGCAATAGCGGCTCAAGTTGTACTTTTCTTAATCACAAGGTGTATTCTATGTCAGTAAATGTTCGTACCTCCGCCGAAACAACCAAAACCGAACTGTCTAAGTGCATAGCTCAAATGACTTATTGTAGTCAGGTGGCTTAGCAAAATTACCGTTACGGAGCGGATAAAAGCACCAAATTTGGCAAGTAGCTCCCTTTATGCTTATATTTCAATTTTAGCCTAGGAGCCCTCCTGAATTTTTCCGGATTTTCAAAATCCAAGATGACCGACCTATATGATAAAATCTTGGGTTATGGGCGACACGAGAAGGCCCCATAGTTCCAAAGTAAAGGTTCTGGGGTCATTTAACCTGGTTTTGGACATGCATAGCAATGCTTCCAATACACTACTCTGCAATCTATTCGTTTTTTTCTCGCTGGAGGACCAATAGCGAGATATTGAATTTCACCATCAAATCTTGATCTTAGGCATATGTAAATAGATGCAATATGGAAGTAAGATGTCAGGCTATGTTCAGAGATCTCTCAGTTTTTGATACATTTGAATAATGAGCTAAGAATATTGCATTGAACTATACGCGCAACATGAAAACGTGTGATTTCAATTGACCCTATATGCCCACCAATTTGAATTTGACCATCAGTTCTTAATCTTAGGGATATGTAAATAGATTCGAAATAGGTGCAAGATATTCCACTATGGTCAAAGATCTCTCGGTTTTGATAATATGGACAATCAGCTAAGAATAATGGCTTGAGCTATACGAGCAACATGAAAAGTTTGATTTTCAGATGACCCCATATGGCCGCCATTCTGAATCTGACGATCAAATCTAGATCATAGGAATATGTAAATAGATTTAAAATGGGCGAAAGATTTCAGGCTATGCATAGAGAACCCTCGGTCTTGATAAATTTTCCCAGCGAGCTAAGAATAATGCCTTGAACTACTCAAACAACATGAAAAAGTGTGATTTATAGAATACCCCATGTTCGCTATTTTGAATTAAACCATCAAATTTTGAGCTGAAAATTATGCAAACAAATTCAAAATAGGTGTAAGGTGTTTACTTTCATGTGAGATCCACTGATGTTACATTTGCACAATGATCTTAGAATAATGCATATTATATGGACACCTGAAAAAGCGTGATTTACGGGTAACCCCACATGGTCGCCATTTTGAATTAACGCATGATGGTTAATCAGTAAAATTATGGAAATGGACAGAAAATTAGCCCAATATAATATTCCATGGTATAGTATCTCCTTCCACCTTGAACCCTACCACACAAAGAACTAATTTAGCATGGGTACCCATTTTAACAAAAAATGCCATCAAAAGTCACATTTGGCGTCTTTGGTCAGTCTTCCACATGTAAGTGCAAAGATCATGGCTAAATTCAAAGTGGTTGCAAAAAGGTGCCCTCCGAAAGTAGCGTTTGTCATTGTTTTACTTCTATTTTTTGTTATATTTCTTGCCTACAAGTGCATAAAAATAATTTATTTAGTCCAAATAAGCATTCTCCATCGCAGTGATATTTTGAGAGAAAAATCGGTGAAAAAACATCGGCGGTAAAATGTCTTCCGACCAGATGACGTCATCATGATGGTTATCCTGATTTTTTTAAAGCATTTTATGGTAAGCGCTGGCCCAAGTATATAGTATAGAACGTTTCAGTCCTCTATCCCGAGGAGTAACGAAAATATATAAGGATCGATCACCCTTCCCCCCACCTGCCCAAGAATGCAATTAATAGACTCAAAATACCCCGGGTCTGAGTAGGGTTCAGTTGCAGGTGATATTAGCTATAGATACGGTAATTTCCCTAATAATTCACCTTCCAAATTTAATTCGAAAACGACCAATTTTTCCCCTGTCGTGATTTTTTCCATCCTAATAAAACGAAAACGAGAGCATTTTCAATATACCCGTGAAACAATAAATTCGAACACTCCCGTTTTCGTCATGGAGTTCGTGCCGCTGAAAGTAAAGTGAATATGTCACTAAGAATAATTTGTTACTCAGAATAATTTCTGTACAACTAAATCGTGACTAACGATGCGTGTTGACACAGAAATAAAATAAAAAAGTTCAGTTTTTGTTGTTGCGAATTCTCCATATCATAGAACTATGATCAGAAGTCATTAACCGGGTTCTCATTAGCAGGAGGTTGGAGGCGAAAATGCCCGTCAACTGGCCATTTTGAGGCACCTACTTGATCAATAGAAATTATTTAAGGGCAATTTGAATGATATTTTCGATGTCTCATTTTCTTTAATAAACAGATGATATGGAAGGACAAAGATATAAATGTTTCCCTCTGCTTGTCCCTGTCAGGGCTTCTGCATAATAGTTAGTTTGTGCACAACTCCTATGTCGAGGGAGCCATTATTTCATTTCTTCTGATCTGCATGATGTGTCTCACACATTTTGACTGCAGCAAGGGAGTAGTTGAGTATTTCATTTGTGCTACGCGGAGATGTCAACAGACTCACCAATCCAGAACGGCATTTCCATGTAATAAAATGACAGACGTCAGTGTTTCCAACAACATGATAATCCAGTTTATAATCAAGGAGGAATCAACTTTATGGAGCAGATGAACATAAAATATACACCCTGATCTCGTCGGCATCACGCTACAGATTTAGCCGGGAAATATGGTCGACTGACTGCAGGCACGTGTCGCAATACTGTCGAACTATCATCCCTATTGCGGTAATGGAAACTTCCATTGGCCCGGTGTTGTAATCCCACCAACCTCCCCACAGCGCATGCTTCATTTCGCAGGTGTTATTAGACCCCCAGCGAGGTGGTTGATCCTACAACGCATCCCGACGAATCGAACTGGAATAGTTCACTTTCAAAAGAGGGAAGTAAGGCAAAAAAGTTTTCAACACGCATATCGCTTTTCAACAACAACAACGTTAGAGCAAATTTTTCTTTCGTTTCGTAGACTATATATTTCTTTGTATTTCATTCTTGAAACTTGCCACTCTGGCGGACAAATTCACGACCTACGCAATTTAATGATAATAATAACTAAATAGGGACTGCTTGAAGTTGAAGAAAAAGAAAAACATTTACGGTGACAGATAGCTGATAAGAACTTTTGGGTCGGTATCTTTTCGATGGGGCGGGTGGGTTACGCTCAACTGACATATTTTTAAGGATGGCCCTGAGTCTTTTGAAGGAAATATGATAGAGATATCAAACATAATACACGGTTATCAATAGATCACAACGATCACGGTGAAGTGGTCCGCCATTTTGGATCTTCCGTGAAAATCAGCATAACATATAATTCGAACACAAGCGTATTTCTGGAATTAGTGCGACAAATAATTCGAAAGTAGCCAATTTTTGAGGTTGCGAGTTTCATCACTGCATCGCGAATTATTAGGGAAATTACCGTAATGTGCATATTTGTAACAAATCGGATTCAAATACCTCAATAAGCCATAATTTGATAGCAATTTGCCCTTCCTAAGACACACAGAACGCGAGAAAATCGATATTTTATCATCTCTGGCGGCCATCTTGGATTTTTGTGTTTCACTTGAATTACAAAGGAAAGTCAAGAGGGCTCCTAGGCTGAAACTTATCAGTAGCTCTTAAGGAAGCATCATGCAAAATATGGCGCTTTTATCCGGTCTGTAACGGTAATGTTGAAAAATCACGCTAAGCCACCTGACTATTGCTACATCCTAGCTGATAATCCATTATTCCGTTCAAGACATGCATGTGGACTAGAAATCCTTGGCTTTTAAATCAAAATATCAATGTGATCTCAAGATACAGGTTTAACAGACTGATGGCGTAGGGAGACGGCTGTTGTTATAGATCCCTACTGTCAGTACATGTATGCGCATGATGACACTTGGAGTTTGAAAATCTTCTATCCACACGGGTTCGTTAGCGTTGATAATTGTTTAATTTCGTTTATTGGGAGTCGAACTATCAGATAAAGGAAACTTCTTTCCTTTTCTCCATCTCCCGCACACTTCCCCCAATACACCTAATTAACCAGTTGACAACGGTAACCAGCCCTTTGTTTTTAACCTCATATTCTCCAGAAAACCTACTCATCCAACATGTTAACACTCAGTGGAAGACAAGCAGAAGTTAGTCAATGCCAATGAGGGATATCGGATAGTCAGAAACTGATATATTGCTGATTTACCTCCCTTGGTTCAGATCGCTGGAATAATAGGCTGTTTAACGTTATCGTTTACTTACTGTTGAATTTCTGCATATATTTTTTGTTCAACCTCCCCAATTAAATATAAACATGTTTCATTACAGATCTCAGTATCCTGTAAAGGTTCTAAAATAACTTTCCGAGAATCACAGTCTCATTAAAGAGGCCATATTACATCCATCCCTCCACCAGGCTTGTTCATCAGCGCGTTTGGTGGTGAACAATAGTTCTATCATCTTATCCTGTTGTGTCCTGCTTTAAGTTTTGAAAAAACTGTATACTGGTAATTTTTGAATAGTTGCACACCATCGGAGCCCAGTAAAATGGGGTATACTTAACTTTCAATTCTATTATCTTATTGTCATCCTAAAAGGCAAAGAAACATGCACCTGCTATACAGGGTTGTTTGCGTTTACATCAAGGGAAAATCTAAACGCTTATTATTGCTCGATCGGTTAACTGTAGTTGTATGCAATCAAAGTGTATTACAGAACTGCTGAAAATAACTATTTGAACTTTGGACTCGTTCATATTTTATTGTGAGATCTTTTTTATACATTGTTTAATATACTGCTGAGTAGCTCGCTAAAGTGAGATGATAATTATTTGATGACGTTTGAAATCATTATACTCCGCTTCAACATGTGGATACTGTAACATGAGGTGCATCAAATGGTCGATGGTCGATTTAATTACATTAATTGAAATTTCTTTGATTGAATTAGTTGATTATGATATATCAGTCCTCATGAATGACCACTCAGACGCAATCCGGCAGTGTAACTCGTACGATTACCATCGGACCGACACTCATTAAAAGCGATAATCCTTTGAATAACGGAAAACCAGACACAAGACAGAGCGCTTCATAACTTGGGATTCAATTCACACATGTAATATTTGAAGTTCCAACTACTTGACATTGTTTTATCATACATTTAAATTGTATATTGATTGTACATAAGAAATATCCATAGTTTTATGAATTCATCGTTAGAGAATATATTTTATTTGGATGTTTATAGTCCGTGGTATTTTATGCGATACTGATTGTATATATAATGATTAAAAGCCATATGCATTGACCTATTTGTATAGTTTACCTGGGACGATTCGACTGGTTTAATATCCCTGGTTTCACCTATGTACTTATTCAGTATTTTTGTACATATTGTATTTCATGCTCAATGAATAACTATTCAGTTATGGCCATTCTCACTCTATGAAACAGTTTAACAGTTGAAACTAGGGTATAGACGTACTTCTCTATAGAAACCATAAATTCTTACTTAAAAGCTTAATCAAACACAGTATCCCTGATCTCTTTCCTTGCATATATTACATAAGCAAATTTATTCTGCAACTGCATCATCGTCTATTTTTGAAGAGAAAGATTGAATGAACATATATTACCATAGCTTTCCACCTTCTAATAGTCATCTTCATTTTATCAAGCGAATTTCTACGTTCCCACTTCGAACGTCCCTTGATATATCTGCCCCCCTTCAGTGTTCAAAGACCTTATAAATAGACACGAGACGTCACTGACCTCGAAAACACAAGAGCGTTATTGATTGGTTGACCTATAGAGTGGACGGATACAAACACCATATTACGAGAAAGGACGGCGCAAATCAACCTGTAACCATCTGGGTCATCTACACGCGGTAAGACTGACCCTGGGATCGTGTGTATCCATTCTCAGCCAACTTTCGGCAACTGCAGGAGGGAATTTCCATAAATCAATACCACGTGACTTCGTCAGTCAATTAGCTAAAATCTACCGACGTAACCCCAACGTAACTCGCCATTTTCGGATCATGTGATGTCATACTTGTTCAAAATTACATACCTACCACACCTCTTGGATGATACGAAAGTTATTCATACCTATATATTTTGTAAGCCCAGGCAATATCTGTTTCCGAAGTGGTATGAAAACGTGTAATTTATCAGATTTATCGAGTCTGTTCACCGCCAGATGAAGGCCAAACAGAATACGGTAAAGTACCGGATATCGCTTCGCGATAATGGAGACACACGATTCGCAAGCCATCTTGTGGATGGCGAAGTGTACGCAAATGGGCGCAAATAGAAGATGATGTCACTCTACTCATAATCGACGTGTACGTTCTGGTTGGTTCGTCTCTCGTTCGTAGCTGGAATCGACACCAAAATTTTGAACACTGAAGGGTGTTAAATAAATCAAGGCAGGTTCGAAGTGGGAACGTAGAAATTGGCTGGATAAAATGAAGGTGTCTGATAGTATACGGTACCGATTGTTTTGTATAGATAGATATGTTACACCCCCGCATGCAGTATATGCTGATCGACTTACATTGTACATTGTACATAGCTCGATTGTCTGCTAATATTACTCCAGTGAGTCTCGAAATGTAGCTATGCAACAGCAGTGTCGCTCTGTTCACAGGTGTTCGGCAAGTTAATTAGCTGGGGGGTATCGTACCCCCCAGCTAATTAACTTGCCGAACACCTGTGGCTTTGTTAACGTAAAACAGTGCTCAGGTTCCGCGAAAAGTTCAATTTTCTAATATTGCGTGTATAAACAGTCTGATTAAAATAATGCTTGAATTTCTGACAACGTCCATATATCTTGTGTGTCTGGTTTCGAACGGCTAGATACTTTTCCTGTTTGAACATTCGATCTCTGTAGGTAATACTTCTTTAGCATATTGTTCTTTCTAATAAATTGACGGACGAATCAAGCAATCTGGAAGGAAGACAATTTAGCGGCGATTCGGGATAAGTGGTGCAGTTGAATTGCCAAAATGGAATATTACGTGTGAAAGAAATTAAGCCCATACAGGGCAGAGTGTGCATCATTTAAAAAGTAAATAAATATTTATTTTTTTTGCAAATATGCGATGTTTTTCTTTTTAGCTGCGGAGATATTAGTTTGATTCGCAGAGATACTCACTTTGATAGTGAGCTTTGAAACGTCAGTCGTGAGTACTAGATTACATAGCCCGGCCCCTGGGAGCATCGACACATGACTATGCGGACACGTGTGTGTGTGTGTGTAGTCTGCAGACTGCCATGCTTAGACTGCTAAGCTTGCATGAGAGGATCACATTCACTGATAAACTGAGAAATTATTAAGTCACATTTTTTCAAATATCTACAGATTTTATAATCGCTGGATGAAGCTGATATTTTTGGTGTTTAAGCCCATGCTTATATTTTCTTGGATATTTCTTGGACTTATTTTCACGTCGATTGTACGCGTGTGTTTTAGCATAGCTGGTGATGTTTCCCAAATTAAAACTTGAAACGAGAGCTAACTGCCTGGTACAGATAACTTACATCAAAACACGCCGCCATTGAACATTCTAATATAGCGTTTAGGGATCATTCAACAATTACGTAATGGAGGAAGAGTCAGAGGAGAGTCTAGCCCAGAGCTGAATGGTTCCATCTGCAAGAATAATTTACAAGCTCACTATTAACCGTTTTATATTAGCAATACATCGATCTGAAAACAGCTGTCGCACGTTTTTGGCTCCAGATTATTAACCATTCCAAAAATCCAGGTTTCTGTCAGGTTAAAACCAGAGGTGGGGTGTGGACAAACATGGGAGACAACAAGACCAAAGAAATTTGTAACAATTTAAATGCTAGAGGATAGAGCGGAGCCGTAAAAAGAACAAAAATATTTGGCTCCTATTAAGTCGTTATAATGACTTATTAGGTCGTTATATTAGGTCGTTATAACGACTTATTTAGTCGTTATAACGACTTAGTATGTCGTTATAACGATTTATTAAGTCGTTCGTTTTAACGACTTATTATGTCGTTAGAACAAGTTATTAAGTCGTTAGAAGGACTAACACTGGATTATAGTTTTGATGGTTTTCCGCAGAGAATAACATATGCGATCACGAGCCGCAATCCTACTATCATATGGTAATAAATTCGACACTTTTCTGGGAGAGCCGTTCATAGACTGAACAAGACGGACACACAGGGGCTCGTTACCGTTGTTAATTGGTTAATTAGGTTGATTACAGGGGGGGTCGAGGTAGGGAATGAATTCCCTACATAGACTCCCCCCGTAATCAACCTAATTAACCAATTAATAACGGTAACGAGCCCCTGTGGACTGTCAAGACTGAACTTATCGAGTTTTACATCTAGTTATGAAAAATGGAGATGCAATAAAAAACATGAGAGTCGGGACTAACTTCGGGGGGGTCGCCGGAACCCCCTTAGCCCCTACCCCCCGTAGATCTGCATATCGGGAGTCGTTGTCAGCCAGCAAAATAAAAGCGGCAGAAAATGATGGAATTTCATTGGTGGATTAAGTCGGTAGAACGAGTTACTAAGTCGTTAGAACGAGTTACTAACGACATAATAAGTCTTTAATAGAGAACAGTTTTTTTTTTGCTATGTCCCTTTTACGCACAAACCTCTAGCATTTAAATTATTACGACTTAATAAGTCGTTATAACGACTTAATAGGGGTTAAAAAATATTTTCCGTGTTCCTTTTACGGCTCCGTAGGATGTAGCAAATCTCCATGTAACTTTGTTCGTGTATGAAGTGCATGCAAAGGTGAGTACTCCATCGGGCAATGTTCATTCAACGGCTCATCCACAAACAGCAACGTCTCAGGGTTACGCTATAAATCTAGCTGAGACACTCACGAGGAAGTAGCGGTTAGCTGGGTCTGAAGTCCCCACTCCACTTGTTCCCTCTGTTGATAAAGCTTCCACCCTCACAGATAATTTCTCAATTATTTGATCAATGGTACACTTCGGGTTTGACACCGGTCTACCTAATTCCGGTCTTCCTATGCAGACGTATGAATGCTGGAATCTCTTACCTGCCAGACACGATCCAGATACCACGTCCAAATTAATAAATGAAGAGTTACGGTAAAGGTATATCTCCAGCATTTTTTAGGTTTCCCCATTCAAGATTTACATGGTCAGTCCATTTGGGTATTGCAAGAGGAAAATATTGCGGAACGAACGCTTGATTCTGGATCCGTAATTCGCCTCACAATAACACCAAGCATGAAAGTATGAACACCTTAATCCATAAAGACGAGTTTTTGTTCAAATATGTAAATATAGATCGGGCCAAAATCAAGATCCGTGAGTTTGGGACAAGGACGTGACTGTGCGAAACAGATGTGACACTTGTGTGGATTGGTTAATGTTCCAGCCCCAAATTTTGGGATGCTCTGTCCCAAGCCTTATGCTGGATAACAGAGAAATATGGCATTGAATGTATATACAATGTACCATTTACTAGAAATTGGTACTGACTGACACCATGTTTTCATACCATCTAAGTGATCACTGCTCTATTGTGGTGAAATATAATGTCCGGGAATTATTGATCTGATTTCAGTAAAATAGAGTTCTTTTAGTGAAATTATGTCATTTAACATTACGAGGAATAGGGAAAATAATTACTTCCTTTTAACCTACATATATATTCGTGTTATTTCCCGATGATATATGTACAACTGCCTGGAGGGGGGGGGGGGGGGGGGGGGAGGGGTTCCGGCTGTTGGGTTGGAAACGTACTTTATCAAGTATGCCTTTTATACATCAAGGGTCCAAGCTCCAAGAGATGATGCTTTAAGGCAGCAAGTTATAAATTATCTATGTGTCAGGCGCTCATGATGAGAAATATCGCTAGATATTTCGGTCATATAATATCTCAAACTATCCCGAAAGAATCTCGTATCTATCAGATATTCATGAGTGGGGAATTATGCGACAATTGGCCTTTCTTCCATTTGTACAATATGGTAAAATGTACGGTCAGGTCCGATTTGGTTATAGAGTTATAACCAATTAAACGGGATTAATAACTGGGCGGGTACTATTAATGCTTCATCTGATGACGAGAGGAATCCCATGTAGTTTCAACGTTTGCAAATGTGCATTCTTACGAGTACTCTTATGTGACACCAAAATATTCAATCCAGATGATGATGTTCTTCTCAAGCCCATACAGAAGTACACGAGTTGTGGACAGCACTAGACAAGTACACGAGTTGTGGACAGCACTAGACAAAGACACGAGTTGTGGACAGCATTAGACAAGTACACGAGTTGTGGACAGCACTAGACAAGTACACGAGTCGTGGACAGCACTAGACAAGTACATGAGTTGTGGACAGCATCAGACAAATACAAGAGTTGTGGACAGCATTAGACACGCAAACGAGTTGTGGACAGCACAGTTACACGAGCTGTGGACAGCACTAGACAAGTTCACGAGTTGTGGACAGCATTAGGCAAGTACAAGAGTTGTGGGCAGCATTTGACAAGTACACGAGTTGTGGACAGCACTAGACAAAGAAACGAGTTGTGGACAGCAATAGACAAGTACACGAGTTGTGGACATCACTAGACAAGTACACGAGTTGTGGACAGCTCTAGATACCTGGCCGTCTTGTCTTGCGAATATGCAACATAACATATTCTAACTAGAACTCGTGGACTTCGCAAGGTCGTCGTAATTGGGGATATGCATTTGACGATAATGGTACTTAGATAACCCAAACTGACCTGGGCTTTTTGGGACCCGTCCAGGCCTGGAGGCCGGGGGGAGGGGTGGCGAAATGGCCCCTCCAAATTATTTTCTTATCCCTTGAGCTAGGGAACTGAATTTTACCACAATATACCCTTGGATGAAGCTCTACCAGAAAATGTAAAAAAATCCAAGATGGCCGCTTTTATGACGTCACAGTGACGTCATTTTCAAAAAAGGCATTTCTGGTCGATTTTTCGGTCAGATTTTTCGAATCTATAATTTATGCAATTTCCCCTCAAAAACTACAGATAACTTAGTAAAAATTAATGTGACGTGAAATAAACTTTTTTGTCCACTTTTCATTGCGGAAAAGCACAGATTTTGAGAAAAAAATGAAGAAAACATAACTATTCTGGTACCCCACCTTGCCGACATTTTGAATTTACCCATGATCCTATGCTCGGGGGGTTATGGAAATAGGCTCAAAATGATCCCAATATGATGAAGTCCCAGAGTGGCAGCTCTTTTTTGTCGTTCCGTAGATAGCGCATAAAGTTTGGTGTGGGGGGGGGAGGCATTTTAGCCCCCTCCCCCCTTCCAGGCTTGGTAGGGTTAATGATATAATTATGTTTCAAGATTCAGTGGTAAAAGCGCACTGCTATAGTCTAGTGTTAGAGCTTCCTCTTGCAAGCAATATCGGATCGAGTTATTCTCTAAGAAGGAGTCTAAAGCGACAAAGGGCTGTAAACCAAAGAATAACCAGCAGTCCTCTTTGGGATAAATCTGCAGAACATGTGTGAGAATGGGGGCGCGGAAAAGCCTAGTTCAATAAATATTGCTTAAATCAATATTGTTATGTTCTAATTCGTCGGACTCAAACGAACACAAATTATTTATCATTTCAACAGACGCTCTCATAAATCTGTTTTTTATTCACCACAGAATAGCCGGAGCCGTGAAGCCCGACCTCGCGCAGTACATGTCGGTATACCATGAATGATGGGAAATACGATTGAGATCAGAATTTCTTTTTTTTTTAAAAACCCTATGGAGTAACCTTCATCGACACTGGACGCCGCCCAGGCAAAAACAGAGATAAAATAGCGTGTAAAAACTCTGAAAACCTGTGTCCGTAGCAGTGCGCCAAGCATCTCCAGCCGAGGTGACGGAACTCCACCCCTCCGTGCATACAACCTACATGCATAAAGCAGGTTTTGGCATAAATCAGCCATGACAATTTAAACCACTTTGATGATGCCATCCAGGCCAGCGTCTGCAAAAGACGAAGAAGCAACTTTTTAAACAATAGATATGAGCATGTCTGCATCAATGGTTTTCATCGTTCATCGTTCTCGTGGAAGTAGAACCTTTTCATTGAAACTCACTTTACAGAGCGACATAAGGAGATAAATATGTACACATTTCATAAGAGATATATATTTTTAACGATATTCTCAATCACTGAATATTTCACTGTTTACTATATTTGCAGTTTTACTGACGAACACATTTTTAGTATAAATTGCTCATATTCACTCTTAATAAAGTGAATAAATGGTAAACCAGTACGCGCGGTCGGAGCTGGCTGGGCTTCGATGAAGATCACATTCACACAAGTCTCTTTTATATGTTATCTCTTCACCACCTAACCTCATTTGCATATTGCACATTAGCATGACATACCCAGTCATATTAGCCTATTCTTATTCCACGGAGCCTACACACGCATTAGCATATCAATTCGAGCTCCGTACCAATAATAAATATATTTATGTTCTAATTCGTCGGACTCAAACGAACACAAATTATTTATCATTTCAACAGACGCTCTCATAAATCTCAGTTTTTTATTCACCACAGAATAGCCGGAGCCGTGAAGCCCAACCTCCTCCGATCGACAAAGACAGACCAGGAAGGTTACGCTCGAAACCTCGAAAATGGTAATCATAACTGATAGCATGCAACCGCTTTGAGAATTCTATCTTTCTCCAAATCCGAAAGAAAATTAGGTTAGGTAAACAGGCATTTTCTCTAGATTACTTTCAGAAAACAAAACTTCCCGTTCGACTGTTAGCAATAAAACCTCTAGATAATCGTTCTGCCATCGCTAGTAGATGGGTGTATACTAATATCATTCAAAAGTAATACCTGCCGTCAATTTGACCTATCGCTTACATAAAATAATGAAAACGCAACACCAAAACTGCTTCTTTTCATCAAGATGAAACAGAATCGAATCTATTGCCCGTCCGACTATTTAAAACCAATCCGGTACCATAAGCAAATTTGCTACCAACCGCCATTCGGCTGTTTACTGCCATTCGGCTCTTAACTGCCATTTGGCGAGCCGCCATTCGGCTCTTTACTATGATTCTGCGAGCCGCCATTCGGCTCTTTACTGCCATTCGGCGAGCCGCCATTCGGCTCTTTACTGCCATTCGGCTCTTTACACCATTCGGCTCTTTACACCATTCGGCTGTTCGCTGCCATTCAGACTGATTGCTGCCAGTCAGTTGTTCTTCACATTAGAAACCAGAGCAATAAAATATATTCAACTACCATTTGCTGACAGATGCCATTCGGCAGCCATTCATCCTGAAAGAATTAAGAAGTCCATGCAGATCTATTCAAATGCTCCATCACTATTTGCATGATTTCTTTACTTTATTTCCACAAGGAACCTTGTCAAAATGAAATATATAACTGACCGCCATACGGCCGTTATTGCCAATTATCTGCCCTTTAGTACTTAAGAAAATAAAGGAACTCCTCTGCCCTTCAACACATTAGAAAACAACAAATCCCTTCTACTGCGAAGATAAAAATGTAGATCTTCCAAAAAATTTCCCCAGGTTTAAGCTTACTTCGAATAGAACAATCACTAATAAATTAATAACACAAAAATAATTTTTTTTTTTTTTTTTGGAAACGCTTGGGTAGCCAAACAGCAGCAAAGATTCAATCCGACTTTAATAGCACCACAACAAACAAATTAGCTTTTCTAAACACATACTCGGTTAATCCTTCCATAATTATTAACGAAAACGACAACGCGGAACAAAACAGCGCAAGTTGCTGTATATTTAATCAATATAATAAAAGAATTTTCAACTTGTTCTTAATTCAACGTCACATGGTCTGTCTAAACCAGCAAGGAAGCAGACTTCAAAATATAAGGTCCTACTCAATACCATAAAAAAAGAGTGCGATTTAACATCACATTCAGCAATAAGGTAAGTAATCAATCTTGAAGTGGCAGACCACACAAAAGACCTGTTTCATACAGTTTATTTATATATATATATATTTTGTAATAAACAGCTCCCAAATACTTAAAATCAAATCTTTCCACATTGATTAAAAAGATTTTCTAAACTGGCTGCAATAAAAAGAATCTCCCACTTAAAACCTATACAGCTGATCAAGATAGTCTACAAACATGAATTATCACCAGTATCCCCCAAACTGTACTGGCGGACATTATTTGGTAACATTCACTACGAACATTTAATGTGAAGTATTACAAGCCGAGAGCATGGCTCTCTCAACACTGAGAAGTACCGGCTAGACGGCAACACTGCCAAGTACTGGCGAATAGAAGGTAAAGCCTTCAAAACCTATCATTTAACAGCTTTGAACACAGTCACTACTCTTCTCAAAGGCGACCAACCAGATCGCACAATTGCTGCAATAGTTCACCAAATCACAGATAATGAAATACAACCGAGAAGAACACCAATTATAAAGAGGACCATGAAGTACACTTCATCCACTATAGCGGCATTGCCCAGGGGTTATTACCTTAGCACTATAACATAAAATAGCGATTTCTTCTTTAAAGTTTTTATCCGGAAATTCAATATAGTGGCAGAAAAATAGGATCGCAAGGCCTACGCTTTACGTGGACCAGTCTTCCATACAACGCGTTGGAGACTAGCAGCAAAATAATAGCTACGGTACGAGATTTCTTACTAGCGACATTTATTATTGCTTACGACGATCGTCAAAAATAAACCCAACTTTGACCAACAGATTGATCCTTCTACGCAATCGGGTCTATATGAAACAAAAACAAATAGATCTGTCAAAATACTAATGAGAAAAAACCAGAGCATCGATCCTATTCTAATAGATCCTATTCGGACAATTTTCCATTTAAAACCACAGGAAATAAAATCCTAAGTGGCAAAATTGCAGAAGGTGTTAAACGCACAGCGCAAAGGATTATAACTGGATCAAATTTTATCTGCCTAACAGTAATAGGCATTTCACCCATAGTAGCGACAATATTGGTTACAGAAATCGCATAAATCAGGTTATGGACAGATTATATATAAAATCTCTAGTACACAACTGACAACAGGTCACGCTCAACTAGCATAGCACCAGGTTGCAGGTCGGATCTAAATAAAACCATTGCAATCCGTCTGGCACATGGTTGGCAAGAGGCCTATTTTTGCCGAATGTCGTGGAATTTAATGGTCGATAATATGACCCACAAGACTATACGCAACACTACATTATGCAGACTAAGCAAATACATTACAGAATGAAATCATGCGAACAATAAGTTTACTTATCGGATCAACCGGTCGCTGGTAACAGGGCTTAGCCACGATGTAAAGTGATCGGTACAGGAAACATCCTCCTCTCCTGGAGCGGCCTTCACGTAATGCTGTTCAGTACAGTCTGCCAAAAAGGAAAATGGTTTATGTAAGGCGACGTTAAATTTCACTATCAACATCCAAATGACAATACACAAAACAAGAGAAAATTGATTATGGGATCACTAGGTCATACTGTGAACTAGATAGATTGGCTAGAAATGGATCAATATAAAGTAATCACCAGGTAATCTTAACAAGAACTTAGCCAAATCCATTACCATATTACATATTCGACGTTAGACACAGGAAACAAACTGCTAAGTTAGCCGATATAACATGAGCATGAATTGAAAAAATTAACGAAACATAATTAGTCTAACAACACAAATGCTCAGAATCCAAACCATAATAGAAAGAAGCCGTAATAAGAGAAATACTTATCCATATTTTGCGAGCAGCGATGAATTTTCTCAGTTCAATAAACGACATCAGAAAGGGCTCTTGTAGGCAAGTATATTCGCTCCCCAGTGGGCCAGTCACGATGGAAAATCAACGGGTATGTTACCGGTATATAGAGATTTCATACTGTAAACGTGGACAAACACAGACAGAAGTGAATAAATGGTAAACCACTACGCGCGGTCGGAGCTGGCTGGGCTTCGATGAAGATCAGATTCACACAAGTCTCTTTTATATGTTATCTCTTCACCACCTAACCTCATTTGCATATTGCACATTAGCATGACATACCCAGTCATATTAGCCTATTCTTATTCCACGGAGCCTACACACGCATTAGCATATCAATTCGAGCTCCGTACCAATAATAAATATATTTACTCACCATTGACTTGTATTGAATAAGAACATGAATTCGTTTGACTAGTGTTTTCTTTTCTTTTACCACCGAACTTTAATACACAATTTTCACTTGACAAGTAAAAATAAATTAGTTATGGCGAATTGGATCCAATGACAACATACAGTTTTATAGAATAATAAACTAGAAAAAAATAAAACCATAACTCTGATCCCAATCTTTATCATTCAATATTGATGATTAGGGGTATCCAACTTTGAAGGCTCAAAAACCTAAACGCCTCCGTCTCTAAAGTGCTAACAATCGTTATTCAACAGGCAATAAGTTGGACTTTCAGATAAACATTGTCTACAAAATTCCCCATCAGGAGATGGTCAGCTTAAAATCATGCTATAATTAAAGTAGCCAAAATCGAGGAAATGAGGAAAAATTTATACGATCTTATTGATTTTTAGGTCAACTGTATAACTTTAATCATCACAATCGGTCTGTTAACAGAGTGTGGAAAATCAGAGATAAGTATGTCTATCAATGAAAACGTCAGTATCCAAGAATAAACAAAAAATGATTCGGCGAAGCAAGTTCACTTGATGATTCCCATTTGGTATACTGTTCGAACGGTAAGTGTATAGACGTAAATTAAATTAATTTAAAATGTATATGCTGTATCGTCTTGTTAGACATCACCATAAGTCGATAAGGTTACGAAAGGCGATGCAAATTGTTTATATACAGTTCATGGTCTGTCCTATACATGCATATACACACAATTATTCCCTGTGTTAACAAAAATGAGGTGTTAAAATGAGGTGTTAAGTGTTGTGACCGAGGTTATTATACATATATTGTTTAGGCCTAGTGTTCATAAGGCTCATTATGAAAATCGATCGTTTAAGATGGAGACTGACACCTCATACACAGATTCTTAAATACATTTGAAATAGGATAAAAGCCAATTCTCCATAAATAATCTAATCTTTGGTGAACTGCAATTATATGTTCCTTGTTAAATCACTATGCACAATTTATTTTGAACATGGAAGTCTTCACATCCGAAAAGCCCCTGGCAGATATGGAATCACCGCAGATCATCTAAAAGAAGGCGCAGCCCCAGTTGCACATATCATGACCATGATAATCAATACTTTATTTCGATTGAAAACTATCTCACATATTTTAAAAGGAGACTTTTTGACTCCTGTGTGAAAGAAGAAGGGAAACAAGATCCAAACAACCTTTTATCGTGGCATTACCGTTACCCCCGGGCCGCGTAATATTCTGGACATATTGTCAAGAGAACAGATGCAAACCATACTTCTAAAAATCAACATCCATTCAAATTCATTTTTTTTCAAGAGAGACCTCATCCTTGTACAGTGCCCTCCTGCTACAAGATTCTTGTCTCAACGTTCAGGTGCTAAATCAGCCTTCGACGTGGTGAATCATTCAAGTTTAGCTCGTAAACCCTATGGCTCCTTGTTACTGACATACATAGAAATGCCAACACCAAGTTAAAATGGAAAGGCAAGCACTTCGATCCGATTCCGCTCAGACAAGACGTACGCCAAGGCGGTATACTCTCTTCCGATCTGTACAAACTCTACATCAACGATCTCCTGAATGAATTAAATGCTACCAGAATCGGCGCTACAATCGGTACCATCAACTGCTCCGCCCCGACTTGTTCTGATGACATTAGTGTGATAGCTAAGAGTGATGCTAAGCTCCAGAGTCTTCTCGACAGTGACTGTGAGTTCTACGGACTTCCACCCCTCAAAACTGCTATCCTTACTGATGCAAAACAAAGAACCAGCCAGCTCCAACTTCAAGTGAAATCTGTTCCGGAACAAGATTCGGCAGTGCACCTGGTCATCCAGAAAGACTGTCAAACAAACAGTGAGCCAAACACATTAGGAAGGCTAGATCCGTGATGTGTGCTCTTATGGGTTAAGGCCTACATGGAATAAACGGTCTGATGCCAGTTACGGCCTGGAGATACTCACCTTAAATATCACAGAACTGCTGAAATCCTTTTATAGGAAGACACTGAAGCAACTCCTAGGTCTGCCAGACAGTCGCGCAGCCTGCACCTTATATCCTACTAGGGGTACTCCCTATCGAGGCCAGGATTCATCTCCGAAATCTCGCCGTGGTAAGGAACATCTGTGCAGATGCAGGTGCCTTGCTCCGTACCATTGCAATCAGACAAGTGGTTATGAAGGGGTTCGAATCGAACAGAAGGACTGGTTCTCCGAGACGTGCAGAATTCTAGCGAAATACGACTTGCCTACCACCATCATTACATATTACAGTATACACCCAGCAAAATAGAGTGGGACAGTTTGTGAAGCAACAAGTCACTACTTACTGGACTGAAGCTATTTCCTCTCAGTTCTTTGCCCATCTCTCCGTTGTTTGTGCCGGAGTTTCGGCCCACTGGATAACCCACACCCAGTCATCTCATCACTAACAACTTCTTCCTGGGATATACAGACACTCCCTTTACGCCTACGCCTCTTAACCGGCTGCTACACACTCCAGGTTAACAGATCTGTCTTCGTCCAGTGCTTAGTCAACCGTAAAGTACTTGTCTACTGTGTAAGGAAGACCCGGAAGATCGAGTGCACTTCCTGACGAGGTGCCGAAGTTTGCAAGAAATCCGTGCAAAATACCTTGAACTGATGCAAAATAATCTATGCCTCGACTGTGTCATTACAACTCAAACTGTTGGGAACAGCGACGATGTACTTGCAACCTTTCTACTGAACCCCACTGGCTCCTTAAGCTCAAACCTGTGTCCATGTGTCTATAAAATAGAATGCCATAAGTTATGAGGCAACCATATCATTTAATAGGATGTGAATATGTGAGAAAACGTATCAAAATTTACATTTTCGCACTATAAAAACATTAACGTGGTGATCCTAAATTTTCAATTTGTGTTTGATCAAACAGCGTGATTCACGTGCTGCTATTCTGTTTCTTCTGTTTGAATCTTATATTACGTTCGTACTGTATTGTGTCCTATACTGGCTATATCAATGAAAATTGAAATATAATCTGTCCTCCTGCCCCATTTTCCCGACAATAAGCTGATTTTTAAACAAGCCTAAACGGAAGTAGTAAAACACTCGTCTGTCTCAAAATCTGAACGAGAAGCGTTTAGAGTCGGCAAAAGATTACCAAAGCCTCCCACATCAGAGTTTATACATTATTCAAGATACGTGCAGGCGCGTATCCCGATTTAAATAAATCATGTCATAGAATGAAAAACTAATAATAATATCAAGATTTTATTTCTTTTGAGGCTAAAATTAATACACATCAGCTCAACTAGTGAATATATATTCTTCGAATATGTTTATGATCCTAATGCTGAGACGTAAATTATCTATTGGGTAAGGAGTTCCAGGAGTGCATGTGTATATACATCGTCTCTAAAGTTACGTTAGTAAAGTCAAAGATTAATTAATCCAGTTCTGAAAAATGTATACTATATGAACTCTCAGAGTTGACAGTCACCTGAAATAGCGTCGAAGTATGTTTGGGGCTTTTTCGTTTACCTTTTAGCACGGATTTCATTTATTATATCTAAAATATGACACCTTGAACCAAAACGATATTTCCAATTTTCCAGCAGATATGGTGACATTGATAACAATAGTTGAACTCGAAAACTCATAAAGTAATGTATACCAAGAAAAAACGGACGAAAGACCCACCGGTATTTCAAACGTCCCTCGAAGCTGGTTTACGTAACTCTTATAACTGCAGTGTTATAGTATAAAACAAGGGTATTTTTTGCTGTGAAAATCAGATTTTTTGCAGAATTGAACAAAATTAATTTTGTCTGCACTTACGTAACAGCCCTTCCACTTCCTATTCTCCATAGAAATTATCAAAGGTTTAGTTTGTTATTGTCTATCGTCGTTTTGTAATCCTCTGATGGCGATGTCTGGCCTAGTTTGATGTGATACATATCGCTACCAGTATAACCTAATGTGATGTAGCAAATAAAAAGTGAAAATATATATATATATATTTGTGAAGTATGCTCTCGGTGATCAGCTACAATGAAATATTGGCTGATATACAAATCATCACAAGGGTCATGTTTTGTAAACAGGAAATTACAGATAGCCCTCCCGGCACATCATATTTAGACATATATCTCTTCAAAAATGAAACGGACCTCCTCTCTCGTCGACTTTATGACACAAGAGATGATTACAATTTCGACATCGTACACTCTCCCTTTCTGGACTAATATTCCAGTGAGATCTGCATATGGCGTATACATATCTCGTATCTCCTATTAAGATTAGCTAGATCCTGTGTTAAATGTGACGATTTTAATCAACTTCATAAAACTTTATTGCAGAAATGTATAAAACAGGGATATACCACAAAGCGCCTTCACTCAGTTTCTCAAAGGACCTTGTATGTTTAGATGGATAAATGGCCCCAGAACAGGTGCGGTAGAAGTGCCAAAAATAAGATAATGCATATGCAAAAACTTGTTCAGACATGTCAGTTGGCATGAAGTACAATATTATATTGTATACTCAGAAAATGTTCAAGGCACATCATTCTTGAATAACAGGGCCGTGAATTGGTGCATTCGTGCAAAATCGCCAATTTTGAGACAAAAACAGCTCAAATTTCTTTCTATAAATATATGAAGATAAACGATAACCAGAACCAGCTTGATACAGCATACTCGCTGTTCCAATATGTAGTCGTAGACCAAATCTGGTTCTGGTTATCATTTATCTTTATGTATTTACAGGGAACAATAACAATTGTTTTCACCTCCGAATCAACTATTTTGCACGAATGCATTACTTCACAGTCCTGTTACTCGAGAATGATAAGACTCGGTGCCATGAAATTTTTCTGAGTATGCGATATAATATTGTACTTCATGCCAATTGAAAAATTTCTTGTAGTGGAAGAATTTTATTTTGATACTCTGTATTGCACCTGACTTGTGACCATTTACCCATGTAAAGATACAATGTCCTTTGGCGATACATATCGCATGCTGATAGCATAATACGAGCGTGGCGTGCAAGATCTATGGCGTTACGTTTCGTAACTTGTGTGTTATTCCGCTTAACCCAAGGCTAAGTACCGTGTGAACACATGCATGTTCTTCAAGATCGTCATGGTGCTCATATGAACAGTAACAATCAAAGCGTGACTGAGATACATCATTCTCTAGATGACTTTACAACGAATATCATATGGATTAAGAATACTGATCAGCGATACGGATTTGATATTTTTGGAACATCATGATGTCTTGCCGGCATCATTGATCGTTTCTATCTTGCAGGAAACTAGACTATGTTTATGTATACTGTAATTATCTTTTTGAATTTGGTGCTAATGCTGTTATATGGAATAGATCTTTGGATTATGGACGCGGATATTCTTTAATGAACGACGGCTGAATTATGAATGACGGACCAGACACTTGTAGTGATGAATACTGTGATGTTCAATATGAACACAGAGTTAACCTTGGTAGCAAACATTCTCTGGTCCTGTCATCTCCGACTGTGCCAGACACAGGGAATTACTCCTGTACAACGCTCCAAAATAACAACGTACGCCCAACTAGCAGTGGCGCCCGGCCAAGGTATGTATAGTTGAAACACTCCTTCCTAACCGAACCCTAATTACCACATCTATCTTTAACCCTACCTGGCCTGATGGGGAGGGGGGGGGAGGTGAAGTGGCCCTCCTACCAAACTTTCTGCGCTATCTCCGGAACGACAAAAAATGGAGAGCTGAAACTCCGTGACTTTATAATTTATCATATTGGGGTCATTTTGAGCCTATTTGAGTAATTAATACCTTTTGACGAGTTGCTCACAATGGTTGACCACGTCTGCTAGTACTGATCTTTATGTAGCGGCTCGGTATACTTCGCGAACCAGAAGATGTTCTCGATATTTTGATGAAGCCAGATATCGCTACATTCAAAATTGTCTAAAGATGTCTTTATAAAGTTCAACCATTTGCTTTTGAAAGTTCCAGATACATAACTTTTATATGAGAGTTTATATACCAAGTATGACCGTTTAGAGACTTTGCCCTGGATTAACCTGTCCTAGACTGACCCGCATAAGCGGGTATCTGCCAAGTTCACCACACAACATAAAATGAGGAGTAATTTTTCTGACACAAAGTATATGTTTGAGAAAATTTGTATGCAGCATTTCAATAATACCAATATTACCAAACCCCTACATCTCAGAACCATGGAGTAATAAGAGGATGACAGATTGGTCAAACGAAGCGGACAGTCAGTAGAAAGATGTAAGTTGTTATGCCGGCATATCAGAGTTACAATGGCGTGTCTGCTTGTTCGACAATGCGTTGTATAGCGTTCACAAAAGGAGCCTGTTTTACTGAAGACAATTCCAAGATATTTGTACATATCAACAGTTTCTATCTCTTTACCCGTAATAAGGAACGCTTGGTTACATTTTCAGGAACCAAATACTATAATTTTCGTTTTATCTGTGTTGATATCGAGTTTCCGGATACGACAGTACTCTGAGAAGCCATCTAATGCTTCTTGCAATTCACCAGGGCTTTCTGCTACTATGATAGTATGATCCGCATATAGCAGGACAATGAGATGAATAATAGTAGATAGGATATCGTCATCACTGGTAATGGAATGCCTTCTACCCTATCTAGTAGAAGATCTTCAAGATCATTCATAAACAATGAAAATGGAATAGGGGATAAATTTTCACCCTGTCTTACACCTATATTACATGCAAATAGTGCAGCGATATTGTCATAAAATTTTACACATTGACTTTCACTGAGTGGATCATTAATCTCCAGATATTCCAGAATAATTTACTCATAGAGCTCAGAATTGTAACAGGCCTGTAGTTTTCGAGGGTTTTAGGATCTCCTTGATTTCTGAAAATTGGATGTATAATGCCAATGAGCCATCACAGCGACCATCTTGCATTTTTTACATTTTCTGGTAGAGCTTGACCCAAGGGTATAGTGTGGTAAGGTTCAGCCGCCTAGCTCAAGGGGTAAGAAAAATAATTAGGAGGGCAATTTTGCCTCCCCCCCCCCTCTCCCCCAAGGCCTGGACAGGTCCCAAAACGCTCGGACCGGATAGGGTTAATGTGTGTTGGTGTACACTCGGATATATAACTGTCAGTATTAGTATTGTAACAATGTCAAGCTCGGGATTTTTTTAAGGTAAGTGCTACTGGAATGTGCAGGTCTCCCACCAGGTGACTTCTTCGGAGTTTCATGCGATCTGCTTCCAGTTCGGATTTTCGCCAGGTCAGTGTTACCTTTTGGGGGAAAATCTGGAGAGAAAATAAATTGTAACCTTTTCGAGTAACTGGATGGGTATGTTTCGATTGAAATTATTACAGCATGCACTAACTTGAACCTAGTGTCATCAAATATATTATCATTATTGAATCCCACACCCCATCCCTCCCCAATGAGCCAGACGTTCATCCACACCAGCGCCCGAGCCATCATTATATCTCCCCCACCTATGCTGGGGGGGGGGAGACATTTAGTGTTTGTGCTGTTTGGTTGTCTGTCACTTTATCTGTCGGCCACCTTTTCTTGTCTGTAAGATATTTCGAGACCTACCAAATAGAATTTCATCAAACCTGGATGGAAGCTTCATTGGGATGGCCTCCTTATCTGTGTGTGTGTGCATATGTATGTGTGTGTCCTTGTCCAGTGTCCGTCCGTCTACTTGTACATGTATATACAAACATTGTCTGCAAAATATCTGGAGAACTACTAGACAGAATTTCACCAAACTTGTATGGAACTTTCATTCGAATGGCCTCCTTATCTGATTAGCATTTGGTGTGTGTTCGTGCGTGCGCTCTTTTTCAGTGTCCGTACCTCCCTCCGTCTACCTGTACATGTATATACCGTCATTGTCTGCAAGATATCTGTAGAACTACTAGATGGAATTTTACCAAACTTGGATAGAAACTTCATTGACATCGCTGCCTCGTCTGATTCGGTTTTGGTGTTAGTGCGTGCATGCGTCGGTGTCCGGTGTCCATCCATCCGTCTACTTGTACATGTATGTGCAGGCCTAAATTATCCAAGATATCTCGAGAACGAATGAACGGAATTTCACAAAACTTGGATGGACGATTCATATAGACGGAATTACACCAAAATGAAATGTTGCGCCAGATACGCAGAATGCCACTTTCATTTTATAGCACCTTGCCATAAATACTGTGCCCACTCAAAGCAAGTTTGGAGATTTTTCTAAAACAAAAACAAAAACAACCAGCATAGGCTTGAGCGGTTACTCAAGGGTCGAAGCAGAACCTTTTGTATGGTTGAAAGCTGCACTCCATGAATAATAAAGACCCGAGACAAAAGAACTAGCTTCTTGCAAGATAGAAATTGATAAATGAACTTACAATATGTGCTTGACAGAAGCGCCCCAACAAAATTCCAATGACGCGGGCATGGAGTCATTGTCGCCAAATTCGTATCACTCAGGCACTATGTTTTATCCAAGAGAATATTCAAGTGGTTATATAGATATTAATATATTTTATTCACGCCTTTATTGCCAGTGTTCATTCAAACCCAATGAAATTCTTGTATTTCCTGACGTTCGTATCAACCCTAACTTGATGTTCTCAGTCAAGAAATCCAAAATCTCCTTACTTATTCTTGCAGCTTGTTCATAGCTCTCTAGATTTGTATCTCATACCGCTTATGCCGGTGCTAGGGGCCGTGTGGTCATATCATCCAAGTTGCCACATGAACAGGTACAATAAAAGCGTACCTGAGATACAACACATATCATGAATCGTTAGATTCTTGGTATGTGCTTTAGAATAGGTTACCCAGAAGACTACTCTGTGAAGTCATGTGACGCAGTCAGTATGTCGGCACCTCTTGCCACTTCCCTTATATGTGTTGTAATTGTAAGGATAACAGCAATCAGGTTAATGAAATGTCTTCTATCCAAATGAATTTTGGAATCGTCATCTAGACAATAAATCTCGATCACAGTTCTTCGGGGGTTTTAGTTGATTTACAGCGTTCCAATAAATTATATCTGCGATAGTTCTGGAATTTGAGAAAGATAATCTGGATAACTGGGATCTATATGAGAGAGTGTCTCGGTTTTTAATCCATAGTTTCAACACAAATGAATGCAGGATGAGTGAGTAGGATTTAACGTCGTTTTCAACATTGTTTCAGTCATATCACGACGGTGCCTACATGTGCCAGAACACGAGAGTGTTCACAGTTCCTATTATTCTGGACACTGATCAGCCCAGCCAGTACAGCACCCGGTCACCCATCCAAATATTGACCGAGCTCAACGCTGCTTAACTTCGGTGCAAATGAATGCAACAGGAATTAGTTTTGATATGTGAAATCTGTAGATTAAGTACATGTATGCTGATGATCACCGTAACGTCATCCCCTTTGATCAAAGTATCTCGAAGTTATTAGCTATCTAAAATATTACCATTAGAAAAACGTTCCTATTGAATTGAAACATTTTCATTTTGTGGTCAAAGCGTGATATAGTGATGCAGAAATCCTTCTAAACTTTCTCGCTGAGAAACAAAATTTGAGTCATAATATTCTCTACAGGAGGACCTCGGCACTTCAAAAAATAATTGAATGCAAACAACGAAACGTTAATACAGACATTCTATAGGCTATGTTCTTATTCAACCATTACTGTACGATATTTATCCCCGTATTTGCGAAACCGGAAATAAAAGTATCTTGTATATACTAGTCTTGTCGAACCGGTTTCTCTCACAGTGTTTGTGACAGTGTCAGTGTTCACAGAACCTGGCGAATACTATTGCCGAGATGAGTATACGGCATGTGCAGAGATCATCAACAGAAAGGGGTATTTGTTCGCATCAACACTATAGTCGTGCTTTTGTTGGAAAAACCACTGGAAAGCAGTCATTTTAAGTTTCAAGAATACGTATATGTAGATACAATACATCCCTCGTGGTGTCAAGTACATAAGGAGTATATACAAATCGAGGATATCGGCTGGGAAAGAATGAATGAGATTTGATATGGCTTTCTTTAAACAATAGGGCCCCCCTATCTGCAGGATGACGTATTCATAAGATCATTTTTTGACTAGTTTCGACCAGTTTGTCTTATCATGATAATGTGGATTTTTCTGAATCGTGATTCTAATATAACGTGCAGCCTAGAGTATCTGGTTGGATGACTTTCTACCCCGTTGGCACCGTATATATTAGTTCAGACGAATCTATGTCCTTGGAGATTGATTAGCAAAGCCCTTCATTAGATAGTAAATTTTTCGCATCTTTTTCGTTCAATATGCCATGATATTTTATGCCAAGATACATAGAGATTACAACACATATAAGGGAAGTGGGAAGAGATGCCGACATACTGACTGCGTCACATGACTTCACAGAATAGTCTTCTGGTTAACCTATTCTAAAGCACATACCAAGAATCTAACGATTCGTGATATGTGTTGTATCTCAGGTACGCTTTTATTGTACCTGTTCATGTGGCAACTTGGATGATATGACCACACGGCCCCTAGCACCGGCATAAGCGGTATTAGATACAAATCTAGAGAGCTATGATGGAAATGCTCTGACAACTCGTATATTGGTAATTAGTGGGCTGTTTCGCTGTGACAACTCGTACACTGGGGATTGGTGAGCTGTATCGTCGTCAGATGAAAATGACGGCATTTAACACAAAAGACTAGTCCGTAAGGCCCGATGTCGACACAGCAAAGACTCTTGAACAGACTCTCTAGCAGCAAACAATAACAAATGTATGCCTTCATCCCAGTCTTTCTCAGTGTCAAAACAATAAGTTCTAATCATGTTCTTTAATGTCTGGTGAAATCTTTCTAATGCGCCTTGGCTTTCTGGGTGGTATGCAGATGATTTGTACTGCTTTATTCCCAATTCATGCATGACTTGTTGAAAAATTCCTGACATGAAATTAGGTCCCTGATCAGACTGAACGGACTGGGGTAGGCCGACAAGTGTGAAAAACTTAACTAAGGCCTTAACAATAGTTTTTGCCTTAATATTCCGTAAAGGAATGGCCTCAGGGAACCTGGTTAAAGCACACATGACTGTTAACATGTATTGATTGCCTGACTTTGTTTTTGGTAATGGACCAACACAATCTATAATCACCCTACTAAATGCTTCCTCAAATGCAGGGATTGGTTGTAGAGGGGCCTTTGGTATGGTTTGGTTTGGTTTTCCTATCATTTGACATGTGTGGCATGACCTACAAAATTCCGTAACATCTTTCTTTAAATTTGGCCAATAGAAATGATTTAGAATTTTGTAATATGTTTTGTTAACACCTAAATGGCATGAAAGAGGTGTTTCATGGGCTAGTCTGAGGATATCTGAACGATATGAATTTGGTACTACAATCTGATACTTAACTGCCCACTCATCATCAGGTGACACATCTGGCGGTCGCCATTTGCGCATAAGAACACCATTCTTACAAAAGTAACACACAGGCTCTTGAGTTACATCACACTCATCTACTGCCCTGTCAAACAACTTGGAAATGTCCTGGTCACTATGCTGTTCATTAACCAGCTGTGATTTTGAAATTTTGTCATTAGAACATTCCAATTTGCTATCAAAATGTGGCTTATCAGCCTCATCATTTAACCACACGAAAGTGTCGGCCAAACAAACGTCATCGATGACGTCATCTTTAAGAGACTTTTCAGCCAATTTACTCATGGCTCTAGTAACTGCACAAGCAGGATACAAACTTTGAATTTCGTCTTCAACTGGATCATGGATCTGACCAAAACAAGGCTTGCCAGTTACAATCGGGTTAACGCCGACCTAATCTCCCGCAAGATCACTTTCAAGAAGTAATTGAACACCCTCAAATGGTAAACTACCTTTAATACCCACCGTAACAGGCCCAGAAATCAAGTCGGAAGACAGATGAACGTTATGGAGCGGAACGGGTGTATAATTTACAGAATCTACCCCTTTAATGAGAACATTACTGCCTGCAGATGGAGAGTCAGAAAACGGCAAAGTATCTGCCAACAAAAGAGACTGGGACGCGCCCGTGTCTCGCAAAATCTTCACAGGAGTAGCATTAGACAAATCACTTGAAAGCGACACAAAACCATTGTGGATAAGTGGTTCAAAAATCTCCATAACAGCATATGAAAAACTGTCAACCTTTTCCTTGATAGAACTAATAGGAACAGTGCCCCTGGCCATGTTAACGTCATATACACTATGAACGTCACTAACCTGCTTGGGTATAGATCTTGAAGTGAGGAAACCACTGGGCTTTTGAAAGGCTTGATCTTGTTTTCTTTTCAATTTAAAACAATTAGCTATTAAATGGCCGTCCTTCTTACAATAGATACAAACGGGAGATGTATTTTGAGTGTTAAAAGTGGGTGACTGAGACTTTGTGTTTGACCTTTGACCTTTGTAACTGGGGTTAAACGTGTTAGGCCCCGAGAAACAACTGGGTTTGTTACCTGAGAGATTAGACTGGAATGAACTTGGCTTAACAGCATTGACAAATGATAATTTGTGTGTCAGGGCGTATTCGTCCGAAAAACGTGTTGCTTGATCTAAAGTGTTGGCATTCTTTTCATCAAGAAATGTTCTAATATCACCATGGATACACCTTTTAAATTCCTCTATCAGCATTAGCTGTCTAAGGCTTTCAAATTGGTTGTCAATTTTAACCGAAGCACATCACCTATCAAATAACTGTTCTTTTGAACGAGCAAATTCTACATGAGAAACTTTTGTCTATAGGCTTGCTCTACGGTCAGTTGAGTGTAAATGTCCCTTGTCTTTCCGATAAAACACTTTGAAAAAGTAAACTCCAATTTTCTTTTGGCCAGTTTAAATTTTCAGCAATTTTCTCAAAATGCAGAAAATATTTATCAACTTCTTTTTCCTGAAATGGTGGGACAACACGTATTTGACGAGCCGCATCAAATTTTGATTGTGATTGTACAGGTGCATGTGCCGGAGGACTTGTTTGCGAATGTAATTCCATATGCTTCTTTTCTAGCTGAAACTGTCTTTCTTTCTCTTTCTCTCTTTCCTCTTTTTCTAACCTTTCTCTTTCTAACCGAAACTATCTTTCTTTCTCCCTTTCTCTTTCCTCTTTTTCTAATTCTAATTTCTTTAATTCCAGCTGATTTTGCAATTCTAATTTCCTTATTTCCAAATCATGAGCTGTTTCCTCAGTTAAATCAAAATCACTTTCATCCCAGTGTTGTTTACTAACAAAATGTTTAATAATGAGTTTCTTAATTTCTTGCTTTCTCCAAGATGTTTTAACTTTAGTTTGTAGGAATTTACACAGCGCGAACAAATCCTCCTTGCGTAGTTCGTTAAATTCCTCCTGACTAGGCTCTAAGGCAAACTGTGCTGGGTCAAATGACTCCGGACAGCGGACTCCCTGACTTCACAAATTTAGACAATGTTGTAAAGCTGTATCAATTTAGAACTATGTGGCAAAGCTGCCAGCTGATCAATAATGTAAACAAACTCTCCCGGACAGGCCCCCAATTTTTGTTACGTCAACAAAACGTAATAGAAAGGCGTGCGAAGTTAAGGATTAACACTCAAATGTTTATTTACAATACTAAAATCATATACAATTTAAGTAAGGTTAATACAACAAATAAATGTGTGAAATGTAGTCTTGCTGTTCAATGCTATACCGTTTTGCACTTTACAGTCCTTGTTGATGCGCACAAATCACTCTTCTGTATAATGGTAATCCAACACTGCTCAGTTGTACACAGTCTCAATAAATGTCCAATATCCGATAGCCTTCAACAAATAGCGTAGACCATGCAGCAGCCAATAGTCAATACACAGGAGTAAACAATCCAGCAGTCCGTAATTACAGGCAAAGGTAATACGACACAACAGACTCACATAAAAAGCCAGTTTGAATTCCCTCCCGAATGCGCTATTTATACTCTTATGATGCATTCTAGATCATTCTACCCAATCAAGAAGCTTCTAGAATACACAGCGTTACCGCATCATCTAACCTAGATACAATTTACAACAGCCTTCCAGAAAGCTCCAAGTGGTTGACCCACACAATAATACGTAAACAAGCTTGCGTCAGCTCTATATTCTAGAAACATCCACAATGTCTAATAATAGACTACAATATCATGACATAATCTAATGCATTAAAAACATACATAAAAATTTATACAGCAAGCCGATCTTTCTCAAATAATCTAAAATACAATCTTCTTTTACTCGACTAAAAAGGTTTTCCAAGCAGCTGTTCGATAAAAAGTATCTCTTACAATCTTAAAATCTGTACTCTCGATAAGAATGTTTCACTGAGGTCTTCGTGGCATGGAATACATCTTGGGACTGGCTCTTTTTTTTTTAAGTGAATGTTCGTGAGCTAATCGTGTATGGCCGATTCTACATCATGGCTTGATGGAAACGTTTCTGACTTCACATGAGTATAGCCTACAGTTTTTTTGAACTCGTGAAGTTTGTTATTATCCATAGCATCCCATACAGATCGAAACAGCTTTCTCACAGATGGTCTGAAATCGCCGCATGGCATTCCAGCAGGATCAATCTCATTATCTAGAGCTGGCTTAGCCATTTCATCAGCTTCAGTATTCCCTTTGATGTCAACGTGACTAGGCACCCAACAAAACACAATATCGATCTGTTGATCAAATCTAGTCATATAATTGTAGAATATTCAAGATGATGGGATCAGTTGAATTTCCACTTTAATCGCTTGAAGGCATGACAATGAATCTGAGAATATGACATATTTTTTTCATTTTAGTGGACCCAGTACCTTCTAATTACAACACATATAAGGGAAGTGGGAAGAGCTGCCGACATACTGACTGCGTCAAATGACTTCACACAATAGTCTTCTGGTTGACCTATTCCCAAGAATCTAACGATTCGTGAATGTGTTGTATCTCAGGTACGCTTTTATTGTACCTGTTCATGTGGCAACTTGGATGATATGACCACACGGCCCCTAGCACCGGCATAAGCGGTATTACATACAAATCTAGAGAGCTATGATGGAAATGCTCTGACAACTCGTATACTGGTAATTGGTGAGCTGTTTCGCTGTGACAACTCGTACATTGGAGATTGGTGAGCTGTATCGTCGTCAGATGTAAATGACGGCATTTAACACAAAAGACTAGTCTGTAAGGCCCGATGTCGACCCAGCATCACCTTCCCACAAATGCCAACATATATCAAAGACCAAAAGGTCTGTACAGGGGCGGGCCTCGGGGACGAAACGTCCACCAGCAGAATCTCGCCATATACAGGTAAAAATTACAACACATATAAGGGAAGTGGGAAGAGGTGCCGACATACTGACTGCGTCACATGACTTCACACAATAGTCTTCTGGTTAACCTATTCCCAAGAATCTAACGATTCGTGAATGTGTTGTATCTCAGGTAAGCTGACAATAGAGCGTTTGCTTCTGCAGTGAATATCGAACTTTTACCTGGTAGTTAGTTTTGGAACTAAAGATAGCCCATACTACTCTCTCACCATCTTTAGAACCATCTGTATAAAGCTGTATCTGTGATCTGTATTTCTCTCTCAGTAGGCCAAATTCTTGTGCATAGACGAGCTGGCTCGTGTTTTTTTTTTCGTTTTATATATATACTTCTGGTTCGGCTAAGTGCCATGGTGGGGTGTTAGTTAAGATTTGACTAAGCTTAATACCAGCTGCTACAATGTTGGGTTTCATACGAATGAGGTGGAATATAATGGAGGGTTTCGTTAAATAGAAATCCACGTACTGGGGGGTTGAAACGCACAGTTATATTCAGGATTTGTGTGATTTGATCGCAATTTTGTGATGTATTGCAGTGATAGTTTAATTCTCCGAAGTTCTGAAGCAATTTCATCTGCTTCGAGATATAGGCTTTCCTTCGGGAATGTTCTGAACGCTCCGAGGCAAAGTCTTAATCATTGATGGAGAATAGGATCTAGCTTTGTCAAGTTTGACTTGCTTGCACCGTTGTAAACCATAGAGCCATAATCAAGTTTGGAACGAACAAGTGATCGATATAAATGGAGAAGCGTTTGCTGATCTCCTCCCCACTTATAGTTTCTAGAGAAGATTCGGGTAGATGTTTTGAAAGTCGATAATGAATATTATCAGGGCCTGCAGCAGAATCGTTAGCTTTCACGAGAAAAGCATGAAGTTCTTCCATTGTAAACAAAGCTTTAAAGCTTTCACGGTTACCTGAGGGGAATTTAAATTTATTTTTCTCTTTTCTTTTTTGAAAACTTTGAATTATCCGACAAATTGTTTCGCCCAATCTATTTGCAATTTATACTCTGTCAGTTATCACCTGTTTTCTATCGTTGAGATGATGAACGCTGGACTTGGGAGCTTTTGCCTTTTATTGATTGGGTTATATTTCGAACTTTTGTTGTTGGAGTATGTGTATTGATCTTCAAGACACTACTAAGCCTTGTGCATGCACAGGGACTCGTAGTTGGTCGGTTATTAATTATGATATTAAAATTTATATATACTCTATATATGAATATTAATATCATAATTAATAACCGACCAACATGGCCCACGCGACATGAACACAAGTGGCAGTCGACATGATCAACAATTCACTAAACAGACAAGATCTCTATCACCCGTACAGCTCAACTTATCTCAAAATGTTCACAATACATTCTAGAATAATACGATGCACGAATTTAAGGTTTACATTACCTGTAAATAGACACACCGGCAATTTATTATGACCCACCGCGAATACACAGCCGGTTGTAACAGCGAAATTTAGCTAAAGCGATGACGTCACGCAATTGTCTATTAATAACGAGCACCAGTAAGAATGTTGCGAACACGGACTTCTGTTGAACACATGAATCTCTTACTATTCAGTTATCTCGGGCGTTTACCATCCCTATTTATCGACTAGATGGCCTATAATAACATGTAAATTTATAATTATCTTATAACAGTTTACAAATCTCCAGATGGACTAGAACTGGACAAACAAATTTACAAAATCAAATCAGTTTCCGGGAATGGTCAAGGGGAGACCAATCTGACTGCGGCGCCAGCCGACGACAATCTGGAGAATTGCCTCCCTTGAATGCAGTGCTGCTAAATACATTGGCGGAAATAATAAGAAGGCGTAAATTTACGACTTACGGCTAAATGAATTACAGGCATCCTATAAATACCAACTATTATCCGTAACTTCAAACACAAACATATCCCATAAACCAGATCATTTATTAAAATCATCCATAATGTTAGATATTTGTCCAGTTCGAGCAATCTGAGCTTATTTTCGGTTACATATTTCTCGTCCAAGGACGGCCTCCTGATCCAGTTTCCAGAATGCGCGCCCGTTACAGCTGCCTATTTTTTAGACCACGCAACAAATGTAATCTCTTTACTCGGCATTGACCCTCTTTAATCCGCCATAGTTTTATTGCAAAACGAATTTATTGCATAAATAAGGATCTGGTCCAACTTGATCCCGTTCGGCAAAGGTCTGTCAGGGGCTGCCATGCCATACATCTGATTGTTTTCTGATACTTACTGTATACTTAACACGAATAATAATTCAAACTTTCGTTTTTCACGTCTCACCATGTAGAACACAATGGGAGGGGTCTCGAAGTTAAGCGGTGAATTTTTTTGAAAAGTTCACAGAGGTCTGGATAAGCCCATATAGGCCCATATTGGCTAAGGGGGATAGGTCCCTACTGGGAAATTGACGCATTTTCATTGCGATATGGGTTGTTTGGTCTTGTTTTTCACGTCTCGCCATGTAAAACACGATGGGCAGGGTCTCCAAGTTAAGCGGTGAAAATTTACGAAAAGTCCAGGTACCGGGTAGGTCTGTATATAGGCCCATAGGCCTACTGGCTATGGTGGATAGGTCCATACTGGGTGGACGTTTTGGGGTGTAGGTGAGCCCCTAGTGGTCCTATGGTGTCGTATGAGGTCTTATTTTGAAGCTCTCATGGAGGAGCATCCGACTGGTCTGTTATGGTCGATGAGTAAGATTTTACCTTCTGGTTCCTCCAGACACCAGTTGAAGTAGAGACGCTATTCCTTCATTCTCCGTCTTCCTCAGCGCCTGAAATGCCAAGGGACCACAGCGCAGTAGATGGTCGATCATAGCTAAATAATATATAGCCCTCAAGAGTATACTCTTGAGGGCTATATATTATTTAGCTAGGTCGATCAGGGCTCTGTTTTGTCGCGAATTCGTGTTCTGCGCCATGACATCTTCCCCACTGTGTTTATTGATCATGTTTTCCACCAGGAGGAGATCACATATATCGGCCACATTCACCATCTCATCAATGATCTTGACACGGTGCTGCATAAGCTTAGCTCGGTCGGATGAGGCTCAGGTAATGGTCAGGCAGGCAGTTCGGTTAGGCAGGCAGTGGTCAGGTCGATAGCTTCGGATGCTCAATGAAAGAGTTGGTACCGAACTGCAAAAATGAACCCCTTTCATAGGGGAAAAATTGGCACCCAGCCAATTGGATGCGCGCCAACGGAACCCGGGTGTTGTCGTCCAGCCAATTATTAACACTTGGAGTAGCCAAGATTCATAGCGTCTCCCTTCCCTCACCGCCATGCCGACGACAAATACATTTCCCTGGTGGTAACTCGAACATCTCCATGGCGCACTTATTATTACCTTTGCGCCCTATTGGACCTTCATTAACTTGAGAAAAAGGACCGCCCTGAATAAAAGTACCATCATCGATGTTGTGATCATCATCCCCTGTATACACGGGGTCTATTATGACGGAAATGCCCATCTTCTTGACCCTCGATTTCAGGTGATTTTGAGGCTCCATAGGGATAATTTTAACGTCTGCAATTAATTTTTGATCGACGAATGGCCATTTAGTCTGCCATTTCTGTATTTTTATTCATGGCGGCCCATTTTCTCAAGTTAATGAAGGTCCAATAGGGCGGAAAGGTAATAATAAGTGCGCCATGGAGATGTTCGAGTTACCACCAGGGAAATGTATTTGTCGTCGGCATAGCGGTGAGGGAAGGGAGACGCTATGAATCTTAGGTAGGGACCCAGCCAATGCTGATGTAATCCAGTATGTACAGACCCTACAGGGCGGACAGCCAAGTCTAAAACTTGACACATCGGAAGGACTTGAACACTTCAAGGTAAGCCCATGCATTCTTTAATTTTAAGTTTTAAATGTTTAAATGCTTAAAATTAATTAAATACAGACCCGTACTATTGTTTCGCCGCACTATTTTTTCTCGCGGACTGTTTCCACCCCCCCCCCCGCCCCCACCCCCACCCAGTGGATCGAGTCATTCGGCTCCACAACCGGATCACTTGAACCCTATATCACTCCGCCGACAAGGTCAACACCCCGCACTTCCCCGTGCCCCGCACTTCCCAGGGGTCAAAGGTCCATATGGTTTGAAATACGCTCCCGGATGTTGAAGGTCAGTACATGTAAGTACATGTACATCCGACCCAGGGTCCATACATGCATTCCATGCATTTTTTCCGTGAGACTAATTTCTGTCCGCGGAGGCAGACCACATCACCGCCAGACCGCATCACCGCGGAGGAATTCGAGGTCAAAGGTTGCCGAACTATAGCGCACTTGACCTCTGTGACGTCACAAATATGCTAATTTTTTAGGTCAATGGGAGGGTTAATACGCTGATGGACTGACAGAAAGGGGATCGAGATAACTCTGTATTTGAAAATTAGGGTTCCCCACTTGCCATTTAACATAGGCAAATAGCTGGCGAAATTACTGGGTACCCCGAAAAAGAGCGTCAATATGCTTGCTCCCTACTGCTGCCAGATTACCTTGGTTTCGCTCACAGTTAACTGGCATGTGGGATATTGGATGTTAGATGTCAACGTATATTTCCAATACCGGTACCATATGCCTACATTATGAAACTTATTTGATTTTTTTTTCGAATACATTTTTCTATCCCTTGATCTTGACTTAATTTGATGTCAAGCCGAATTACTACAGTGAATTTTCTAACATACCCTGACCTCCATGAAATAGAAAAAACGACACTTTTTTCTATGTCAAAGAGGTCAGGATATGGTGAATATTAAAACTGTAGTATTACTCGGCTTGACATCAAGGGAAATGACTTTATTTGAGTTAAGATGAAAGAGAAAAACATACAGGAAAATAAATGTATTAAAAAACAATCTATTTAAATTTTAAAATTAATTTTCATAATTTATTGAAAATATACGTAGACATCTACCATCCAATATGGTCCGTGTAACCTTGCACAGTTCAATTTTCGTTTTTCGTTTTTGGTTTCTCAAAATCAAAAATTGAAATTTGACCGTCAATTTTCAATTTTCGTTTTTTGTTTCTGTAATCTCAAAATCAAAAATTGAAATTTGACCGTCAATTTTCAATTTTCGTTTTTTGTTTTTGTGATCTCAGAATCAAAAATTGAAATTTGACCGTCAATTTTCAATTTTTGATTCTGGGATTGCAAAAACAAAAAACGAAAATTGATATTTGACAGTCAATGTTCATTTTTCGTTTTTCGTTTTGCTTCACGCAAAAATGAAAATCAAATATTGAAAATTGCCTAGACTTGTCCGTTTTTCTTTTTTTGATTATAACTTTGACGTATCAATGTTAAGTTCGCACGTGAACGGGTTATGATGTCACTTCAGGTACACCGAGTAGAATAGAAAACGCAAATCGTGTCGTATAAGAGGTGTGAAGCGTGAGAGGCATGTGGCCCACCAGGCCATCCTCGGGAGCCAGTCGAGAGCCAGTGTATTGATCGATTTGTCGGGGTATCTAAACATTGCCTTGGTTAGTTGCCCACGGTAGTTCTAGATTAAAAAAAAAAATCAAATCGACATAGTGAGTCAAAGCAAAAACCGCCGGCTTGGGATACCGACATGCTAATTCAAAATAACCTCGGGGTTGAAAATGTTCGGGATTGAGGCAACGACTCAAGAACTCACTCGAATAACCAAAAATGTCCAGGTAAACCCTGTGCGAGGATTCACGATTTACCTGGACTTGTGAAGATGCACCAGACAGGTCTGGATAGCATTCGCAACTTCTCGGGGATCTCCGGTTTGAGATGTCCCTCGAAGGCCATTGACGCCATATTGGACTAGAGCGTGGTCACGTGTGTTTCGGTCTGTCAGGGAACTGTCGGTGACGTCACGGGAATTATATCTTGCCAATACGTGGCGTGTGTACCATTTAAACTGATGGTTTTCTATTGAAACGTGCTTCGAATGAAAAGAATAAACAGTTTTTAGAATATCTGACGTAAATCAGAGACTCGCAGGGAAATATTTGCTGGTCGGGGATTAAGGCTTCCGCGAGAGTGATTGGGCTTCGGAGCCATGCGTATTAAACCGTTCCGGCGCGTCACATCTGGAGATTCATAGGAAATTCATGTTGTCGTCCCCCGAGCGTAGAATCAGTCCCCTTCGTAGATTTCCGCTCGGGAGTTCCGAATGGTCTGGATAGGTGGCATCCCGCTGTTCTCATTGGTTATTGGCATTGAGGCCCAAGCCAATCAGGACGCAGTCTTAGATTTTCTCATTTCTAAAAATAGATGTTTTGAGCGCTACAAAAGCGAACAGCATTCATGCACACAACCGCTATTTGTTATTGATTTGAAATATAATATTTATAAAGATACCATCACACCTGCTGCACACATGCCTACTCGCTTCTACACATGCGTAGTTTGCCCATTATAATCTAGGACGAATGCCTGGCTCCAGGGATCTATAGTGTAATGAAACTCCCATATCTTTCCCCCTACTGGTTTTCCATATTATGCCCCACACCTGCCTGAACAATCCGATTTGCGCTTTCCATACTACTCCGCGGACCGACAGTCACATCATAAGCCTTGCGCGTGCGCAGTTAACATTGACGCGTCAAAGTTAAAATAAAAAAAAAAAGTCGAGGCAATTTTCAATATTGATTTTCATTTTTGCGCGAAGTAAAACGAAAAACGAAAATCGAAAATTGAATGTCAAATTTCAATTTTTGATTTTGAGAAACCGAAAACGAAAAACGAAAATTGAAAATTGACGGTAAAATTTCAATTTCTGATTTTGAGAAACCAAAAGCAAAAAAACGAAAATTGAATTGTGCAAGGTTACACGGACCCAATATCCCACGGGCCAGGCAACTGTGATTTCGCCGTAAGTCAACATGCCAGCGTTACTTCCTTAAGCCTCAAAATTTGTAAAACGCATTGCCGGTGTCTGAATCAAAAATCCTTTCACAAATGTTTTCTTAAAAGCTTATATTTCTTTAAATTTCCTTCAAATGTCTATATCTTGGTGGATGTGGACAAACATGCGCAGTAGACGTAAAATTGCATTTATTCCTACGAAGTAGGCTACAGATCGCAAATTGTCCGGTAATGAGTGAGTCAGTCAGTCCATCCGAATCCTTCGTCGGCAAAATAAGGAGAACCGTTGACATTAGAACCTTGATTTTTGGCATGAACGTGCATTAGGGCATTGTTACCAGCAAGTTCTGAGCTGACCGAATTCTGATGAAAATTTTATTGATAATTATTTTTTTAATTATTTATTGATGGCTCGGCGAGTGCACTGTCATGCCCATATGGAACCCTTGGCTGTATGTTTCACTGTATATATAACACAGTACAAACCCTGGTGGGATCTGCCATCCGTAATTGTTTTGAGAGCTAGAGGTCACAGCAGTGTAGCTGGATCACCCCCAATAGGCCTATAAACAGATCAGAACTAACAGTCTGATAGTCTTGGTATTCGAGAATGCAGTTAATACTGACATGGTGTAATAATTAAATTGTTCTTAGAGGTCAGAGCAGGGGAGACAAAAATAAACAGATCTGTCTGGGAGTTAAGATAACAACGTGATTCGTCTTTGTACCGATCATGCTCAAGTGAATGAAATAGAATCATTATTATCTTGTGCCGAGAAGGTGTTGGTCTTGAGTTGAATTACCGTAAACTACATAAATGCTGGCTTTCTACTATAGGACTATATATAAGAATTTGTTGTATTGTTGGGAAAATAATGCGATTCAAAAAGTTGTTTTGGTCCTGGACAAGGGCACTGAAAACCATTAAAGAGATGTAAATGTATTTTCACACGTAAAGCCTGAAATCTACTGAACTTTTTATTATTCAATCTGTTTCCTTTAGTTAAAAAATTGTAAAATTAAATCGGCGATCGTTATTTATTTTTGGAATGAATGCGCATATAGGAGACTGTTACCAACAGTTAAACCTTATTCACTCACTCCGCCCTGTTACCAACAAGTTCTGAGCTGACCTACTTTTGATGAAAATTTCTGGTGATTTTTGATGAAAATCACTGGTGATTCTAACTTGGGCAGATTTCAACTGGGGGTGGGGATTTCCAAGAGTTCAGTTCGCGTCGGAGTCCTAATGCCTACCCTACTTGATGCCCTATGTCTAGAATATCCATAATTAAATAATAATTAAATTATAAAATATCATATGGCGTACCCCCAAGAGACCCTCACATACGAAAATTCAGCCAATGAAGTTGCATCGTTTTAGTGAGCCCCGTACCACACTCAATCGCTTGCGCTTTACTTCCGGTCCTTTACCCGTGTTGGTTTTTGATTCTTTTTTTTTTCCTGTAAGAAATTCTTGTAATTTGCAGAATTAGATGGAAGATTTCTGTTCATGACACACATGTAAAAGTGGGTGAGTGTTACCGAGTGTACATATGCTTATTCGGCACTGAGTGATAATAAATTCGGCATCACGGCACTGCACTGCAGAAACAACAACAACAACAACAACAATGTCAACATCATGAACAGTGTCCAGTAAACGGGACACCAGGCTTTCTTTTTTAATATGTTGTTTTTTACTGACAAGCCTTTTCTGATGTAAACATGATCTGAGAAGGGCTGTCAATGTTATGCATTGCATCATGTGTTGTTTTGGAGTAGCAAGGTTTACTTGGGACGACTTTCATAGTAATCAGAAATTGGGGTGTAGTAAAGAATCCGAGCCATAGTAACCCATGTGTGGATGGCCCGAAAACATCGGCTAAGGAGTTTTTTTTTTGGTTGTTCAACTTGTTGTTGCCGAATCGGACGCCTTAGCCTGATTCACTCTTACAGACAAAAGCGGAAAGAAACAAATTGGACGTCAGTCGCTCGAGATCTTTCACTGCACATGGCGTGGGGAATTGAGACAGAGGCAGGAAAAGCATTTTATCGAATAAATAATATGATTTGGCATCTCCAGCACTATGACAACCACCTAATGACTCCTTTATTAATTAGATGGAATCTGCCTTCAAACACGGATTTTGTCAACAAAACCATTGTGTTTCTTTCTGCACAATTGACAGGGACCTTTTTGCTCACGTCATCTGAAATCGATCCTTACAGGTTATAAACCAATAGCGACGTGTGTTTATTCACTTGATCAGAAAGGTCATGAGATAAAAATAGCGTAGGTCATACTCTTAAAACATGTCAGAAAGGCGCCAAAACGGGTAAATCAGTCAATGTTTTTCCCATACATTTGATCACATTTTGTCAGCAACAAAACAGTCATGGTCAAAGAAGCTCCGGTTGGTCAAACTGTATCAAATTGGCATACTTTTTCGCTCCCGTTTCGTTATTTTCGTCAGCGAAAGTTTGCGAAAAGGCACTTTTTTTGGAAGGTCAACTTTTACTGTCACATTTTAAACCACGTCCGCTCTGAGCTGTGATAGGAAAGCCACACCCAATAGCCTATATTCACCGATCACAGCTAGAGTTTCTGAGTTAGTGTGTGGAATGAGTCATGAAGGAAGTTTTCCTACAATCCGCACAAATTCAACCGTTTTCCAATTATTCGATATTGGGAGTAGTAAAGATTCATTCAGGGAATTTAACAGAGGTAGAAGTTTGACGCGAATCCGGGAATCGATTAGTGCAAAGACTCGCCTAAAATGAAACTTGCACTAATTCAGTTGGACGTTGACCTTAGACAGTTGGACCCTGGCAATCTAGAGATATTTTTTCTCAAAAATATGGCGACAATAGAAAAGCGTTGACCTTAGACCTTATTTGGGTATATCACGTGCTCACACAACTCGTCACATAGTACGGGAAAACCCCAGAGTGGATTTCCAATATGACAGGTTTATATGTTTCTTGTGGGGAAATCTGAACTAAAAATTACTGTTGCAAGTATTTGCGTTGGTGAACTTGTAAGGAATGTGGAAATGAAGAAATTGGTGCTGATCAGGTTGATTTTATTTCAGTTTAGTCGAAACAAGGTCTGCTTTATTGTTATTTTATGATATGGGAAATAACACGAATAATAGACCCCGTTGTCCTCTGGGGTTTCCCCGTACTATGTGACAAGTTGTGAGAGCACGTGATATACCCAAATAAGATCTAAGGTCAAGGCTTTTCTATTGTCACCATATTTGCGAGAAGAAATCATTTGCAGAAAAAAATACCTTCAGATTGCCAGAGTGCACTCTCATGTTATCAGACCTGTCAGAGGTGGGAATTTATGAGTGCAGTAGGTACTGGTCTTTGAATTATCAAGGAATAGGAATAGGAATAGAATTTATTTGCGCTTTCAACTCAAATCACTGGCCATGCAGAGGACGCTCTTTTAGTTTACCGCTCCGCTTCAGATTTCATCCAAATTGAATCGGGCAGGTCTGAGTTGAAAAACTTCGGGTAGAAGTTGGCGGAGATAACCAAACCACTTTCCTTTTAGGAACTACCCCCGGGGGATTTGCAGTGCCAGTTTTTTTCCTCTAATTTAAACTCGGACCCAGAGTAATTCATATGTCTGTATTTGGACATCCCTGGACGTCCCATTAGCCGTGACATTGTCCTGAATGATAATGGCATCCGTCCCATCATCTCACAGGCAACATGGCGGCGTCGAGCTCAATGCGGAAACATGGATTCACAAATTGTAATAAAAATAATAGATTATTGCCCTCAATGACAGTAATATAGTTGGTTATATTTAAGACTCTAAGCTTTGTAATAGGGACCTACATATAAAATAAGATAAATAATCCTTTAAGTTTAATACCTCGGTGACCAGACATCTTCACATTTCAAGTTAAATACCGCACTAATGTTTCATCATTTACCTTGACCTAATTAATCAAGTACATTGTTCAAGCCGGGAAACACATGTGATGTCATAGAGCCAATCAATAGAGGAGCTTTCCAACACTGTGCAGCGAGGATTTTCTTTGATGTCTACCTGTGTGATTTGCAAATATGCCAAGTGGTGTTGTTTTGATGTTAATTTCTTTCAAATAGCCAATCAAATTTGAATTTTAAAGAGCTCATACATTGCACTTCTCTTAACATGGACCACAGGATATTTATAGAGCTATGACATCACCAAACCTGTATTCTGATCAGATAATATGTTATATTCTGCCAAGGCAACACATGTGGTGTTCGACCTGGAAATTCTAAGATGTGACCAGGAGGAATGTTTACTTTTATATACTTTTGTATTTTCTTTTCCCCTTACTTTTCCCCCTTCTGGTAGACCTATGGTATGGTTTCAAAAATCAAAAAAAAGAAGTTGTTTTGCAGATTTTCCCTCCAAACCAGGTCCGATGACACCTAGTTGTAGATGCTCGTTTGGTTGCCATGGAAACCAGGGAATCGGGGATGATGGACGGTGTGACTGTGGAGGTTATCCCTACTGCGGTTGTCGAGCTGCAGAGCGACTCCCTAACAGGAAACACTATTAATGTCATAGGTAGGTTTGTTACATGGTGATCTCCCCTAATGGAAAAGCTGGTGGAGTTATTTCCCCCTGAGTACACAAGACAATTCTGTATTTTGATGGACACTGACTGTTTATTACATTAGATTAGACCATTAACCTGTTGATGTAATCCAGAACACCAGATGTGGTAGGTTATACTTGGTTACAATGGAGTGGTTATCACTAGTGCTGGACATTATTATTATTTATTCGATAGCTTCAGGTCATATCGCTGGCTCGAAAATCTGTTTCTATTTTAGTTCTTTAATGAGATTAAACATTGGGTTCCAACCCAGCCAACTTAACAATAGAAACACAGAAGACCGATGTTTTGAGCTAGCTAATGCAGAGATTATGGAAGTTTTTGTTACCATTAACATTGTAGATGAGTATATCCAGGTGTATCGATTGATCCGAAATTCGTACAGGTGCTTGAATTTCTGGAAAATGCTTGAAATTTTCACCTCCAGTTTCCAGGCAAATGGAAACCTTAAAAGTACTTGAGCATCTAGTTCAGTGACACTAGATTGCCATTTCAGGAACAAAACAGTGCTGTTAAATAATATCAACAGAGACGTAGTTTTAACTTTTACTTCACAAATTAAACTGTTCGCCACCTTCCTGGTTGCACTCTCAAGAACAAATGGTTATGTCCATCCCACCCAACACTTCACTGGTGGCAAAGAAGATGATTTTGAGGTCAAAGGGTCATGCAAAATTATGTCAAGGTCACTGCTGCCTGAATATCAGGAATTACATGTAGTTGGAAATATTGATGTCCAGGTTATAAACTCAAGTACATGTATATGTGACTGAATTTCACGTACAGTATACCTCAATCTCATGGGCATACCTCAATCTCATGGGCATACCTCAATCTCATGGGCATACCTCAATCTCATGGGCCAGGGCAATACATATGGTAATTCCCCTAATAATTCAATCACAGGAAGTTCACTTTTCAACTCTGTTTTTCAAACACAGAGAAAAAGTAACATTCCCATTCTTCATTCAAATTGAAGAAAAGCCATATAATGACAAAATGGGATACTTTGCAGCTGGTGCCATCAAGAATATTTTCAGATTTTAGCCATTTTTGCTGCACTTCCGGTGATCGAATTATTAGCATACATGTTTTATACTATAATACGTGATTCTTAGTAACTTGTTCATGTTACTTTTGGCAGCACAAACTCCGTGACAAAAACGAGGGTGTTTGAATTTATTGTTTCTCGGGTATATTGAAAATGTTCGGTTTTCATTTTATTAGGAGGGAGAATATCACGACAGAGGAAAAATCGACCGTTTTCGAATTAAATTTGGAAGGCGAATGATCAGGGAAATTACCGTAGACAATATTGATTTGGAGTTGTCTGGCTTTCATCATGTTGTCTGGCTGTCTATTAACTTCAGTTGTCCATGTGATCCACACTTCTAAGATATACGTATTTAGACCAAACTGGGGGTAAACGGATACCGCAAAATTGAAAAACTACATGCCAATTTTTGAGATAAAAAATCAAGATTTAGGGTCACTAAAATCTTAAACAAGATGCTACCATGGTGCACCAAAAGCATACATAGGCGTGTGTATGGTCTATTTTTGAATATTTAGGACCATGGTTTTTGTGCAAATGGACAGTTCTGTTTCTGGAACAACCCGTAGTTAGGGAATATGATCATGTGATCTGACGAAAAGTGTGTGTTTCAAATTGACTTTAATAGGGTCGTGAATACTTGCGAAACTTACTGTATATTTCCATGTTCCTACCCGGGTGTGAAAAGGAATAGGACCCCACCCATCGGGCCCCGGTGTTAAAAGGAATAGGACCCTACCTGTGTGGTTTCCAGGTGTGAAAAGTAATAGGAACCAAGCATCGTGATATGACTGAAATAGTGTTGAAAGCCACATTCACTCACCCATGTCCATACCAAAATTTTAAAAAGAAATACAAGTATTAAACCTGGTCAGTGTGCTAGCATATATTGAGCTCTTGTTTTGTTGCAATTTAATTAAAATTGAATCCTATCTGCTCACCCATTTAGATATGTCGCTTGTGGGATCTAAAAGGCTTGCAGTAACATGAATGTCAATCAATCCCGAGAACACTTCATAGTGCTTTGAAGGGAACATAATGGTAGGGGCTTTTTTGTTGGCTCAGCCGTTAGACGCTACACTGGCGGGATATCTTATGATGTGGCCGCGGTCCCTCCAGTTTGGCACCATAATGCAGGGTAGAAATCCGGACTGGACCTTGGAATAAACCTTGGGTTAAGGCGGAGGCGATGACCCTATCCTCCCTCCCCGACTACAAGTAAAGTAGTTAAAATGTGATCTTGATGTCATAAGACTACTAAATATTCATGACCTGGGCGCTCTGAACACCAAATTCAATTGAAATCAATAAGGTGACAGATACGATTGGGGAGCATTGATAGGATATTAATTTATTAAGATTGGTTTTGTTGATAATTGAGTCAACAATCGTCACATCTCTCTTAATCTTAGTAGAACAGAATAGAATAGAATAGATGTTTATTTGCTAATTAAAGCACCTACATGAGGCGAACAATCAATATAATTATACATTCATAAACCATACACCCTCTCCATGATTAGAATGATTCCCACCCTCAAACAACTTTATCCAGATTTATTGCCGGTAGTACAGAAGCAAGGAAGTTAATTCATACTTAATTCTGCAGACAGGTTATCTCCCTTGGTAGGTAAAAGCTTCACTAATTTAACATCAGCTATTGACTATGTAATTCAAATACCTCATATATAGGTCAATGGCAGAACATATTCTGGCCTCTTCACATGACATAAGCCACACAAATTATTAAATGCTGATAAGGAACTAAAATTGGGTGATAACATTGTTACCCTGTCTACATGTATCATAACTAATCGACCGCACTGCGGTGGTCTAATGGTTAGAGTGTCGGCCTCGTAAGCGGTAGGTACTGGGTTCGATCCCAGGCCGGGTCATACCTAAGACTTGAAAAATGGAACTTGTTGCTTCCTCGCTTACGCTCAGCATTAAGAGGATAGAACAAGGACTGGTTCGCTCGGTGTCAGTATAATGTGACTGAGTGGGGTGTCATGTCTGCCTACGGCATGATATTTCAGTGGGACAGCACTATAAAATGGCAGCATTAGATCTGCTCTGTTACAAGTAGGTACCCCTGCCCCTGCCCTCCCTTCCCTTCCCTGTCGTGATATAGCTGAAAAAATGTTGAAAGCGACGTTAAACCCTATTCACTCACTCACTCACTCATAACTAATCTTTGTTCATCAGATCTGACCAGTGCAATCCAGAAGTACATGAAATTCATCTTCAATTAACTGACATGAGTCACATGTCTAGCTAGTGTATCTATCTCTTTCTATTAGAAGTTTATGAGCACTTAACTAGAACTGAGATAACGCTTTCCTGTACTTAAATTGTTCCACATGTGTAGTACATGCGAGTATGGTTCAAATGTAAACCAGTTTCTAAACAATTGATAAGTATGCTACATGTTTTCAGAGTACTTTTCATGAAAGGTTAAACAGGTGCTGTCTTGAGATGAATACTGTTGAAAAATCATCCAGATTGATTCTATCTTTCCATTGAAGTTCATATTTCCCAAATAAGGTGAATTTGAGCTTCTTAACTGCCCCTGCATAACCTTGGTGATAAATATTCTAGTTGTAGGTGAGAAAATAAAGTTTTCATACAAGTAACCCTGGATACAGCATTTTCTTCAAATAATTTACAGGACAGAGAATATGCCTCTTCACAAGACTGTTTTTATTAAGCTTAGACAGATGAATCCAATATTTAAAGATAGAATTAATTAGATCTAATGTGATAGGTAAGCACCCCTCACAGCATCATTAGAATGTACTCCAACGGCAAATTTGCATAATCGAAGATGGAGTTTCTCACCAGAAAAGGCTTCTAGTGGTTTCTGTTGAGACTTTTTACTACTTGAGTTCTCCCAAATTTTTCCACCATACAAAACTATAGGTTTAAATACCCCCCCCCCCACCCGGGCCGACAAAAAAAAAGAAAGAAAGAAACAAACGTACCATGGAAGAAAATGTTGATCTTATCACATATCTTTTTCAATTGTTGCATAATACAGAGGAAGTAGATTTATTACCGCCATTGCGGCTTCGAGAATGAATGGTCTGAATGGTGTGCTCCAAACCAACCAAATATCGCCTATTTCGACGAAAAAACATCAACACATCGATTCGGTTGTATTTCAGTTGAGATCCCAGTCATTTGTTCAGTATTTCTCTATTCACAAACATATATAAACATTGTATATATTTATATACAAACTTTCAATTAATTTTCACAAAGAAACTGTAGAAATAAAGGTATGAAAGGTATATTCGTAGACCCGAAGGTACTGTTTGGTAACTGGTGTAAATATGATCAATATGGAGAAGATTTTCCTATTATTCCAAAAAAAAACCAGTAAGCTTACATTTTTGGTAAGTCTGGCAACTGCAGATCAAAAATAGTCCAGTTATCATCCATTAAAAAACCCAATTAACGAACCAGAACTCGCCACTGTTATGAGACATTGTGGCACAAATTAAAAATTCAATTGTAGCAATCGATACCGCTTAAATGCTTCCAGAGAGAGCCAATTTACCATCAATTTCCAAAAAATCCTATGCTGCGAGGGGGGGAAAACCCTCTCTCGGACCCTTTCAAGCACTCGCAAAACTTGTCTCTCTCTCATGCTTTTTAGACATTGTTCAATAGCGTTCCGTTCTGTCATATATACACTTTATTTTTTTATTCAGACCGAATTCTCTTTGTTGTTTCGTCATCGTTCTCAAGTTTTCTATTGATTTATTTTGCTCTACATGTATGGTTGGTGTGCTCTTCTAGAGCATTGATGATTTTTTCCTCCCGAGTATGAATTAAGGTGGATTATTCACTCTTCCAGTCAGACCCTGATACATATAGACTTGGCGACATTTCTTCCTGTTCTCCTTGTAGATTATACCCCAAGTACTTCTCTAAGTGTATAGTCATTGTGTGGCAATGCGATTTGTTCTATTGAGGAACGGGTGTCAACCGAGACTCCCAGTCATGGAGGTTAGAATTAATATCTGATAATACTGGTAGATCCTTTTTATCAGTTTCCACAAGTGGTTCTTGCACCTCTTGTTCTAATTTATTTTGATTCTCAGAAATGTCAGGTAGTTGGTTCTCAACGCTCTGGCATTTATTCTTAACCCTTTCACCAACCATTCCCTGTTGAAAGATGTACACCTTGCCAATACCCAGCCAGACCCAGGGGTGATTCGTTGAAAGGGTTAATGCCTTCTAGACCACCCTGAATACTTCGGAGACTTCTGTTGACAATGTTGATCAGAGAACAATTTAACTCGACATCATTATTATGCTTACACTCTTAGTTGACTTGGGGCCTTCTATGGGACACTTGTCCTGAAATGCTTAATCACCGACCTGTCGAGGTGCTGAAGTTTCTGCGATACTGATTTGTGACAGGTTAAATAAACATTCCACTTTCAGGGTCTGAAATAAGCAAATAAAAAATGATCATTTATTTTCCAAAATTTGATCAGCGTCGGCATTTCTGATCAGGCAAGGCCAAATTTTGATCAGATATGTGAGACTGCTTCCTTTCATGATTTGATCAGACATAATGTTTTGAAATAGGCAGGATGAGCAGTTTCAATCAGACAAGGTCATATTCAGATCAGACGTGTCTGATGTCTGACCACTAAATTCAGAACCAAGACAGTCCTAATGTTTGACTTTATATCTGTATCAAATTTTCCCAGATCCCATTACAGACGAGGCGCCAGTTCCAACACACCAAAGTGAAATTTGCATCTGTTTCTGAAGGAAATGGTTTGATTGGCAAAATCATTATCATGATCGCAGTACAATTGTCTATAAAATTTATTGACAAACTAACTTAGTTGGGGATAAACGGAACTATAGGGAATATAAGATTACATTTCTTAATGAGAGGTGTCAGTTCCGACCCACTATCGCCAGTTCCGATCCAGCCTCGTTTTGACATTGACCTTTGATCAAGATATAAACAAATGTAATCGCCAATATGTTAACTTTTCCCCCAAAATAGGGTCCTAGCTGGATATTTCGTTCTGCATGTCTTCATCTCATAAGTGAACATTTGGCGTTAAAGAATGCGGATTGGGGGTGATAGTGATATGGTCAGGCTGATCATATTGACAAGATATATTGGACACTGAAATAACTCCGATGGCTAATAAGACTATACTCACTCAAAAATGATGTTAAATCGATGGTACTTTTACTTATTTTACCTCTGAATAGCAGATTAAAGAGAAGAAATGCTAATCAGCACTCGGTTACGTTGATGCCAACAATGGGGCAGGTAGCCTTTAGGTTGAGTCACACTAGTAGTGAATATTCTTATGACAGATACATAGCACCATATGATTATATGTGAGAAAAAAAACTTCAAAACTTCGATCGGTAGGGCTGGCAGACGACAGTGTTTTTTTTACAGACGGCGGGTCATGGTGTTTGTACTAGACCGACGTAGTCGTGTGTATGGAGTGGGTCTGCAAAGCTATCTCCTAACAAAACCAGTGAATGCATAATATAATTTAACCATGATTGAGAGGTTGATCAACTTGCTTGAATGCACCAAATGTTTTATGATTTTGCGTGATCATGGTTATGACAAGAAGCAATATTTTGGGAAGTGGGTCTGAACTGACACTGGGTCGGAACTGGTGACGTCATTGTACCTTTTAATAATTCCTTGACTCCTTGTTTTCTCAGCAGATGATATTGGTGCTCAGATCTCCATACCAGAAGAATTTTGTGTACAGGAGGTTCTCATCCCAGAGGTGATTGCTGCTGAAACCATAGTCACGACAACATCCCTGACTAGGAGATCAAACAGCCATGACAAGAACAGGAGGAGTGCAAACCTGGAGGCTCTAGAAGATGGGAGCCAGTATAATGTGAGAGCTGGAATTGTTGGTCCGTCATCCTTGGAAGTTTTAACTGATGGAGATGACATTGATAGTTTGAGCTCACCACCAGATGGCGCCTCTGTTTGGCCTCCATTTGAACTGGCCAAGTTTAAAACTGATATGTAAGACTTGGGCCGAAATTAAAAAGTAGTTTGTTTGCGGTAACGCGACCGACACTCTGAAAAGGGGAGCGACCCCAAATTTTTCTTTCAAAAGTAAAATCCAGAAGAAATTATTGTCGTTGTTGTTGCAGTTGTTGTCTACCCATCAGAGGATCATGCGCGCCACAAACACCACCATAATGACAAAATACATTTACCATACAGTAGTTAGTGTTGATTTGTAATGGCAAGTTATATGCAGAAGGATCGTAACTGTTAAGGAGAGTTAACCTTGTTCCCACAGCCACGCACATACAGTAAGTTCGTCCTGAAGCTATATCATATATGGTGTCTGATATATTTAGGAAAGTGCAAAGTCACCTGAGAACAAGGTCTGAAAAATTCCATCATATTTAAGCCATGAGTCGAGGCGGAAGGAATAGTAGATGACTCAATTTGCAATGATAAACATGAATTAAATCTACTCTATCCACAGTACATTTGTCTACAGGATTCAGACAACTGTCAGTGTCATGGTTGATAATATGTCGGTCCGCCAATACATGGGATTGCCTTCGAAAAAAACCCCCCAAAAAACCTGACAAGTCTGCAGCTCATATGCTGGCTACTCCAAATGTTGGCGTCTTCAGCCAGACAGCCGAGCATGAACAGGAATCCTGCTCAATGTATTAAAAGGAACCTGAAACACTGCTTTGTGATTTGGGCAAGTCGATCTGCACATCATTGGATGCAAACAAGGAGAAAACAATTCATCAGGAAATTTTAATCGAAAAAAACATTTAATCAATAAAAAAATGAAATGCGACCGACTGACTCAAAATATTTCGTGGGCCATTGTTACCCAAACAAACTACTTTATAATTTTTGCCTTGTACATTTACATATAGCTTGAGTAATGCAGAGATTTTTTCCCGACACCGGTCACATTTTATGTTGTTGTTGTTGCATGTACTTTTGATGATGTTATAACACAAACCTTCGAATCTCTATTGTTTCCCATATGGCAATCAAACGTGGAAGCTGCTGGACATGCTTTACACTGTTTGGAAAAGTTTCGGGATCCACCATCTTTTGCAAACTCAAGGTTGAAAAGACATAAATCTGTGGAGAAACACGCTAGTTATTTTCACTGATGGATTGGGATTTCTCATCATGTTCACTGAATTTGCCGTATATTTTGTATTGAGAAAAACTGATTTTTTTTTTATTTGGGTGCCCATATTTGGGTATTCTGGTAGCAAAACCTTCCTGGATTACTTCCTGTATGAGGTACCATCTTGGTATTGCCACATTGCTTTTTTGAAATGGAAGCAACCCACCCCTTTAGATCCTGGCTACATCACTAAATAATCTTGCGCACTATAACTAGAAAATAAATGGAAAGTACTGCATGTAGTTCTGTCAGTTGTTTGGTTAACTGGGCCATAATTGACCCACAGGAAGTAGGAATCACAGAATCTGATTGGATAAATTGACCCACAGGAAGTGGGAATCACAGAATCTGATTGGATAAATTGACCCACAGCAAGTGGGAATCACAGAATCTTAATGGATAAATTGACCCACAGGAAGTGGGAATCACAGAATCTGATTGGATAAATTGACCCACAGGAAGTGGGAATCACAGAATCTGATTGGATAAATTGACCCACAGGAAGTAGGAATCACAGACTCTGATTGGATAAATTGACCCACAGGAAGTGGGAATCACAGAATCTGATTGGATAAATTGACCCACAGGAAGTAGGAATCACAGACTCTGATTGGATAAATTGACCCACAGGAAGTGGGAATCACAGAATCTGATTGGATAAATTGACCCACAGGAAATAGGAATCACAGAATCTGATTGGATAAATTGACCCACAGGAAGTAGGAATCACAGAATCTGATTGGATAAATTGACCCACAGGAAGTAGGAATCACAGAATCTGATTGGATAAATTGACCCACAGGAAGTGGGAACCACAGAATCTTAATGGATAAATTGACCCACAGGAAGTGGGAATCACAGAATCTGATTGGATAAATTGACCCACAGGAAGTGGGAATCACAGAATCTGATTGGATAAATTGACCCACAGGAAGTAGGAATCACAGAATCTGATTGAATAAATTGACCCACAGTAAGTGAGCGTCACAGACTATCATTGGATAGCTGGTTTTGTGCAAGCCTTCCATTCACTATATGTATACCAGTTACAGTGACATGATGACAAAAGACCATGTATGCCAAATATTGTCAAGATATTGTGCTCGACCCCCGAGAGTGCAATATCGAGCCAATAGTTGGTTGAGCCAGTTTTTTCTGAGTGCCTATCATTTAACTGTTTAATCCAACGATCCTCCGAGCATGAGGGTAGAGCTTCACCTCTTTTGACCTAATCTGGAAAAAGGAGGTCATCTGTGGTGTATTTCAAATACACCATATGTGATATTTGAAATACATGTACACAACGGGTGACTTGTGTAGTGAATATATTACAATGGAAATTCGAGGAGTCATTGGATAAATACTATATACACATGTATATATCAAATAAATATCCATAAAAGACAGATTGCTTGACTTCATGATGATTAGCCTTGTCAATATTGCAGATTATACATGTACTTAAAGGAGTACTTACCGTATTTTGTATAGGTTCCTATTACAACGGTTAGACTCTTAAAGAAATATAACCAACTATTTTACTGTCGTTGAGGGCGATAACCTATTATTTTTATTACAATTTGTGAAGCTATGTTTCCGCTATGAGGTCGACGTGGGTGCCGCCATGTTGCCTGTAGGATGACGTGACTGATGACGTCAGTATTCAGGACGACGTCACGGCTAACGCTTGATCCAGGGACTTTTCAACTACTGACATTTGAATTACTCTGGGTCCGAGTTTTAATTGTAGGAAAAAACTGGCGCGGCAAAACCCACGGGGGTAATTCCTAAAAGGAAATTGTTGGTTATCTCCGCCAACTGAAGAATTTTCTTCCCCAAGTTTTTCAACTGAGACTTGCTCGCTTTAATTTGAACAAAATTTGAAGCTGAGCGATAAACTAAAAGAGCGTCCTCTGCAAATGTCCAGTGATTTGAGTTGAACGACAATGCTTCTATAAGTTTGTAAACATTTTCATGATTACACTTGAACTACTGAAATCAACTAGAACATCCGTGAATTTACTGGGTTCCTTCTGGTGTGAATTATCGGCATGACCAACACGATCAACCTTAAATCTCCATGACGTTGTGACGTTTTTAGATGAGTATACATCAACTTCCGCTCATCTAAAAACATCACACAGTGGTGCAATGGCGGCGCCCAGTGCACGCCGTGGCGAGCAACAAAATATTCAATATTTCTTTTATTTCGCATTCTATCAACATAATTTTTATATAATAAGGTTTTGAATACGATTGTTGATAAATATAGTCACACTCAAAAATAAGGTAAGTACTCCTTTAATATATATTTATATTGTCCCATTTCCCAGTGCAGAAGACTTTGGATCCGGGGACAGTTTTGTGGCGTTGATTCCAGACACAATTCCTGAAGAGCATGTGATGGGTAACCATGGTAGCACACGACCAATGATCTCATCTCGTGATACTAACCAAATTCCGGAGGCTTCCATCCGAGAGATGACCAAACGTGAAAATGATAGACTCAAAAAGAAACAACTGCGTACAAATCCCATGTACAGGTGAGCAGTGAAAGTCTTAATGCTGAAATGTTAGCCAGTAGTGTGAGTCTTAATGCTGAAATGTTAGCCAGTAGTGTGAGTCTTAATGCTGAAATGTCAGCGTGTAGTGTGAGTCTTAATGCTGAAATGTCAGCTAGTAGTGTGTCTTAATGCTGAAATGTCAGCCTGTAGTGCGAGTCTTAATGCTGAAATGTCAGCCAGTAGTGGGAATCTTAATTACTGCAGAAATGTTAGCCAGTAGTGTGAGTCTTAATGCTGAAATGTCGGCCTGTAGTGGGAATCGTAATTACTGCAGAAATGTCAGCCAGTAGTGTGAGTCTTAATGCTTAAACATTAGCCAGTAGTGTGAGTCTTAATGCTGAAATGTCAGCCAGTAGTGGGAATCTTAATTACTGCAGAAATGTTAGCCAGTAGTGTGAGTCTTAATGCTGAAATGTCAGCCAGTAGTGGGAATCTTAATTACTGCAGAAATGTCAGCCAGTAGTGCGAGTCTTAATGCTGAAATGTCAGCCAGTAGTGGGAATCTTAATTACTGCAGAAATGTCAGCCAGTAGTGTGAGTCTTAATGCTGAAATGTCAGCCAGTAGTGGGAATCTTAATTACTGCAGAAATGTCAGCCAGTAGTGTGGGTCTTAATGCTGAAATGTCAGCCAGTAGTGGGAATCTTAATTACTGCAAAAATGTTAGCCAGTAGTGTGAGTCTTCATGCTGATATGTCAGCCAGTAGTGGGAATCTTAATTACTGCAGAAATGTCAGCCAGTAGTGGGAGTCTTGATGTTGAAATTTCAGTCAGTGGTGGAAGTTAGTCTTAATGCTGAGGATTTTTCTAGCTGCATGTCTGTTTTCTCCACATTATGGCCTGCTTCTAGTTGTTTTTGCATTACGTATATTATCCAATCAACACATCAGTATTTATTTCTATCTTTTTTTTGTCAAGCAACGATCTACTAGAACCATACTCAAAGTTGGAGCCATATTTCTGGTTCTCATAACATATACAGGAAAAAAACAACGTTTTCTGTTGATAAATACACGGACGATGTGTGAAAACCTGAAAAAAATGTGCTGATGTGGTAGTTTCGAATATGATTTGAGTTGATCTTTCAATGTCAGCCATGTTATTTAGATCTAGAAGTTGAAACACTGCCAGTTCACACTCCAAATATAGATTTAACATGGCTCTTTCTATTGTCTGAATATATTCCATTCTGTGCCATACCTTCACAGGGTTATCTCCCATTACAACATTGATTTAACCCTGCCTTCAGCTACTTTAATATGTAGTGTCCAACCCAAGCATCTTTGTGAATGTTACCAGCCAATAAGTTTTCATCACACATAACAAATACATGTGTGAAGATATTTCATTTTGCACCCATGCAAAGTTTAGATTCTTTGAAAAACATGAACATAGATTCACTATATTCACTTCCGGTCACAAATACTTAGGGAACTTACCGTATCATTTTTTACCCCTCAGCCTTAAGCACTTCGCTACCTTGCCGATGTGCAAGGTCCGGTTATTCATGCCTTGGCTGCTCTGAGTAATGACCATTTTCCTGTGCAGCAACAATTTCTGCACTGTCTGTTTTTGATGGCCCTTTGATGGCCCTTTGTATGGCCCTTTTACCTGCCCGGCAACAATTTATTGTCCGGTTCATATCTGGGTTGCTATTGGATGGACAACTATAGCAATGGTCATGGAAGATGCTTAGTACCATGCAGATGCACACTATCAGGTTTTATAGGTGTTTCGATGATTTTTGTTCATTCAGTCACTCAAGAATTTCTTGTGCACTCCATATTTCAGTTACTATTTGATGGACAACTGTCTTTGAAACTTGCATGGAACATACTAAGTATATTGCAGATGTGCATGGCACATTTAAATGATTTAATTGCCTCATCCTAATCTTTAGTTCGACAGTTGGTTCACTTCATACATGTCCGCCAATATGTATTGCATTAGGGTAGGACTTAGTACTTCTTAAAAACAACTTTGGAACTTACTTGCTTCATGCTTAGTACATTGTGGATATGCACTGAATGTCCACACTCAGAGTTAATGTTATTTTTTCTCAACCTTTAAGGCCCATTTCCACAGCACGCGTCACGACAACCACAACGTTGTGCAGTTTGGCGCATTTCCACAGCACGCGTTATGACAGCGACACTCTCGCCATTCCAGCCATTCAATGTCGCGCGCCAAAAATGTGGTTCTGATGTCGCCGCGACTGACGCGTGCTGTGAGTACTACATCATTGAATAACATGATGTCTATTTTTCGGATGTGGTGGTCGCTGCGAAAACGTGTGCTGTGGAAATAGGCCTTTACATGACATGCCCAAGTCGTACGTCTATATTGGAATGTTTGGAACTTATTAGGTACAGGCTAATACATGTACCTCTGCAAAGGGCAAAATCCTCATTTTTCATTCAACTGTGTATACAAATAATGCTTTTGAGGCTTAGGGGTCAATGCACTGGTTAGGTGCTACAGATACCTCATGTGTTTCTGTTGACTGCAAGGAGTTTTCTCTAATTATTCAATAATTTATTGTGGAATTATTTATAGCTGTTTGAAACTGCATGAAATAAGAGGTGGAGAATTCGGTTTGCTTTAATTTGTGTGGCTACTTTCATAAATCTGCTAATCTCTAAGTTTTCTTATGTGTCAAAGGCTACACACTTTGCTTAGGCCTGCTTCACCCCACCATCTGAAGAATGCCATGGCATTTTCTCGACTGGGTTACTGTCAGGGTTCCCTGAGGTTTCTCGACTGGGTTACTGTCAGGGTTCCCTGAGGTTTCTCGACTGGGTTACTGTCAGGGTTCCCTGAGGTTTCTCGACTGGGTTACTGTCAGGGTTCCCTGAGGTTTCTCGACTGGGTTACTGTCAGGGTTCCCTGAGGTTTCTCGACTGGGTTACTGTCGGGGTTCCCTGAGGTTTCTCGACTGGGTACTGTTAGGGTTCCCCGAGGTGTCTCGACTGTGTTACTGTCAGGGTTCTCTGAGATTTCTCGACTGGGTTACTGTCAGGGTTCCCTGAGGTTTCTCGACTGGGTTACTGTCAGGGTTCCCCGAGGTTTCTCGACTGGGTTACTGTCCGGGTTCCCTGAGATTTCTCGACTGGGTTACTATCAGGGTTCCCTGAGGTTTCTCGACTGGGTTACTGTCAGGGTTCCCTGAGGTTTCTCGACTGGGTTACTGTCGGGGTTCCCTGAGGTTTCTCGACTGGCTTACTGTCAGGGTTCCCGGAGGTTTCTCGACTGGGTTACTGTCGGGGTTCCCGGAGGTTTCTCGACTGGGTACTGTCAGGGTTCCCCAAGGTTTCTCGACTGGGTTACTGTCCGGGTTCTCTGAGATTTCTCGACTGGGTTACTGTCAGGGTTCCCTGAGGTTTCTCGACTGGGTTACTGTCAGGGTTCCCCAAGGTTTCTCGACTGGGTTACTGTCAGGGTTCCCTGAGATTTCTCGACTGGGTTACTGTCAGGGTTCCCTGAGGTTGACATCTTCATTTTTTTTTTCCAGAGAAAAAGAGAAAGAAAAAGCAAAAGTGAGAATGAAGCTTAGACGGCAAGATCCGGTGTATCGTGATATTGAACGGCAGCGAGACAAACAACGCAGAAAAGCAGCACGTCAGAGGAACCACCTGTCACGTGCCAAAGAAAAAGAAAGGGACAAGGAACATAAGAGATCACAGCGAGTGTCGTCGAAGGGCATTATATTAACTATGCCTGAGTTAGAGGACACATATGTGGTGGTGGACAGTTTATTGATGGACAAAAATGAATCGTTGGATGTAACGTGACCTCGTCTAATGCTATTCACTGTGTGTATTGTACGAGTTCTCCCTGGGGGTGTATATAACCACAGAATCATGTTCGTAGATTATGCAACAGTGCCCCCAGTATCACAAGTGCACAGTACATTCTGAAACGGTTTACCTCACACCAGCTTAATTCTGAGCCTCACATTTATTTATTGCTTATAGACAATTATGAGGGGAAAACATGACAACAGGAGGAATTTGTGACTCGTCCATGCTCTGATCCTCTGATCATTCCAGCAGTTTGCACAGTGACAAGTCAGAATCATCTGTGCTGATTTTCAAAGTATTGCAAAATAAGGACAGAAATGAATACATAGTACTGTAGGCAAGGACTTTCAGTTCTGTGAAACTTGTCAATGACAAAATTGTCTCCCTTTATTAATTAGAGCATTTCCACAAAGTGGATGCTCTTATGTTTTCATGAGAAACGGCTCCGCCGCCGCCGCCGCCGCCGCCGCCGCGACTTTAAACGTGAATATCTCTGAAACCGTTCAATATTTTCGGGTCAGACTTGGTGTACTATCTCTTTAGGCCTGGGAAATTTGTCTGGTTGTGTTTCGATACCCGCTGCTCACCACTAGGTGGCGTTGTAGTCAGAGCATAGGTAAACCTTTCTCTGACGATTTCGTCTGAACGGCGTGTCTGATTTCTTTGAAATTTTATTACAATGGTCTTGAAGGATAGTCAATGTGCTGAAAAGGTTTTGGTGTAGCTGGCATAATTATAAAGGCAAGTTTTTTGCGTCTCAAAAAAAAAAGTTTTTCGTCAAATGAAAATTCACAGATTCGCTTGGAGAAATATTTAAAAACTGTTCTATTCTAGGTTGCCAAGCATAAATATAGGATTGTCGACATGATAATTCCCTTTCCGTGCGAATCAAATTGCCATTTCAATGAAAAATCTCATTTATCTGACTTAATGTCAAAACCTCAATAACCATTATCACGATTAAAGTTTTTTTCCATTAAACTTTTATGTGCCATCTCCCTAGGGCTTTAGATTTCACCCGCTTGTTTTTTGTGGCATTTGGTCATCACTAGATGGCACTATAGACATGAATGCAGGTAAACATGTGTAACATCATATCTTCTGAACAACGGGTTCGATTTCCATGTAATTCGGGTATAATGATCTTGCAAGATAGGCAAAGAACTGACAAGATTTTGGTGGTGTTGACGAATAATGGGAGACTCATTTTTGTATTTCAAAATAAGATTTTCTTTTCACAAAAATGGAAATTTGCTTCTTAATCAGGGAAAAGTAATTCTGTTTTGCTGAACATGATCATAGCATTCCCAGTGTTATAACTTACATCTCTTGTGAGCCAAATGGCCATTTTTTTTAATATATGAAATTCTCACGACTTGAGTCCAATATCTACATTCCCCAGGCCACATCTGTGGATTTTGCTGCATCATGTAGGTTTGTAATATTGTTTATCATTGGATGGCACGAAAGACAGTAAATGTTTTTAGCACAATTTATTGGCATTTAATCTGTTTATGAAGTTTATTATTGTCAGACAAAGGCCTGAAAGTTGTTTTTTTTTGATCAAAATTGAAGGACCACCTCTCATACGGATTTTGCAGCCCATCAACATTATTTATATCTCCTTATACATTCTTTTTTTTTTTCAATTACTAATTTTATTAACAATATGGTTTTAAAATGGATTGAAAGGACATTGGTGTCGTTAGTGCTGGCATAATCATGTGGCATAGGGTAAAGTCAGCTAAATATATCTTAGTCTAGGCTGCAGGAGTGGATGGTCAGTATGGAGAATTTAAGGATTCAAGTGAGCTTGAACTCAGGCCATTATATTCTGCTTTACCTGTCAGGCCTCATATTGAGGCCTGTATGTTGACTTTTCTGGTAATAAAACCTGTAATGGTTGACTTATTGCATAATGCAATTTACATAAGTGGACTAGTACACCCCTTGTGTCAACAAAGTAAACACTTCCTTTGCTGAATTAGTGTCATTTCTCTCTCCATTACTGATATAATAATTTGATCCTGTTCCCAAGTCCATTTCTTTATCTCCAGTGGCTGTGAAGGCTTGGGCTTCCAGATGTCTGGAGATGCATTCTGGCCAGTTTTCAATGAATAAAATCACAAATTATCACTCAGTTAATGCTGTTGAACATACTGTTGCATTTTGACAGCATAATTACAAATGCTGATAATTATTTCTTGAACTGAAAAAGTAGAAAGATTTTTGAAGTGAAACTAATACATACCTGCTATATGGCACAACCCACCTGGGAAATTTTTACATGTATATCTAATTGAAGTAATCCATTGGAACCACTGATGATTTTCCAATAATAGAGAAGAAAAGCAACTCCAAGTAGGGATGACAATTTCATTCTGTATATTTCACTGTTAGTTATAGTATCTTCAGCAGTGAGCAAAGTTACAAACAGCTCCATACGCACAGTATATACAAGGCATAATGTGATCTTAGCCAATACACATTTATGAATAGGTGAGCCAGTAAATTATGTCATGCTGTCATTTTCAGAAATTTGTTAAATGTTAAGCGATGACCTGACCGCGATCTACAAATGATGTGATTCAGGTAATACAATACACACTCTAAATGATGAAAACAATACATAATCTTCTCATCTGGCAGGAACTAAGTAAACTGCACAAATGAATAAAGTACCTACATTGAATATTTCTACATGTCGTGAAGTTTGGATAAGGACTCATTTTAAGATAAAAAAGGTATAATTTTCTTGGCAATCCACATCAGAATTGATGGAATCCTACAAATGTAACTCGCATGTTTCATAATTGGATATTCCCATGCGAGTTACAATAATTGTGGAGTGTGTATTGTAACACCAGAATCACACTATTTGTAGATCGCTGACAGGTCATCGCTTAACATTTAATAATTTCTGAAAATGACGGCATTTTAATATCCGTCCAACTTGACGGATATAATTTACTGGCTCACTATTCATAAATGCGTATTGGCTAGGTCACATTATGCCTTGTATATATACTGTGCATATGAAGCTGTTTGTAACTTTGTTCAATGCTTAGGATGCTGGAACTAATAGTGAAATATATTAGGAAATTATTAAAAATATTTGTTTTTGTGTCAGTAGATATATTAGGTGGACACAATGTGTCACATACCAAAATGTAGTTCAAGGTCAAAGGTCAACCCCAAAATCGTGAAATGGTTAAAAATCATGATTTTTTGTGTCCATTGAGAAATTGAGGGGAGACGGTTTGTCATGTACCAAAATTTAGGTCAAGGTCACTGTGACCCCAAAATCAGGAAATCATTAAAAAGCAGGATTTTTTGTGTGCATTGATAGATTGAGGGAAGACGATGTGTTGTGTACCAAAATTGAGGTCAAGGTCAAAGGTCAAGGTCACTGTGACCCCAAAATCAAGAAATCATTAAAAGTCACATTTTCATATGCCTGTCGAAGACGAGGTCGTGTAATGCGATATTGCGTTCTGTCCATTCATCCATTAACATTTGTTGTCCGTGCGATAGCTCTAGTTTCAAGGTATGGATTGGTACTCCATACATTTACTAATTTAACAGGGAGAGGAGTCCTTTATGAACTTCACACCTGTTTATTAACTCAAGAACAAAGGTTTACTTCATCACTTTCTTCTTCCTTCATGAAAAATTCTCTCGTCTGAAAGGAATCCATTTGCAGGAAAACTACTATTTTCTTGTGTTTGATTTTTGTCGATTTCAGTGTGGGATATGTGAGCTCTCAGCTCTTGCTTCAAAGTCAGCTAGTTACCAAGAGTTAAGCTCATTTTAGTTTATCATCCAATATAAGATGTGATATATGTTACATTCTCATAAGCAAAAAATTGTAGACCTTTCTCTGGATTGCTAGATCAATTGGAATCAAGGCTATTAAATAACCTCGAAATTTGAGCCAATGTAATTCCATATATACGGGTGTATATTGAAGCCCCTTGGGCTCTTGTTTAATGTTGGTGGGCCTATCAAACGCAAAATAAATTTGGTGTTGCCTCACACTGGGTTTCGCCCATTGGTGAAGAAACCCCTTCTCAGAGGTACTTCAACCAGTGATGATTCCTGATTGCTCATCCTGATTGCTCATCCTCCATGTGCCCCACACACTGTCCTGTCCAAAAAAAAATTGCCACCTCTAATAGGGAGTGTGCCCAAATTGGAGAGATCTAAAACCCTGCGAGTACCAAATTATGTGTTACAAAATTATCTGGGGAAATGCTCTTCGCCCGTTTTTCAAACGAGCTTTCATTAAATCAGGATTCATATGGTAATTCTTCTATGAATTGATCAACGAAAGTGATATTCGAGATAGTGAAACAGAGGGGTGATCCAGTTATTGCAAATGATTGCAGAGTGGCAAATTCCGGAAGTCGGTTTATTCAGTGGATGAATCAGCAAGTGTCCAGTTTCCAACACTGGCAGCTTTTAAAAATTGTGCCAGTGTATAATTGAGATGTCTGAAATTCTAGTCAAGTGGCAAAGTTTGTGAAGAGCATATTGAGCTGAATTATCCCGTTATCCCTCGGACAACTCTGGTTGAACAAAGTCTTTGTAAACAAGGGCGCATTTAGCTGGAGTGTGATCATTTGTTTTTGCAAACGAGATCCACTGAAAATTGAGGGTGATTGAATTATTACAACTTCTGATCATATTTTTCTCCTAAAATCGTGGGTGATCGATTTCCGATAGGGTAATCGACTGAGACACTGTAGACACCACGGAACATCCTTCCCACAGTGCATGCTCCATTTCACAGGCTCATATATCATCCCTGCCTTCAGTAGCGGAAGTTGCCCTGTACCGGTACTACGTTGCTATGGGGAAATCCACGTACTCACGGTTCAGTTTAAATCCGGCCAAAGAACCCCTTCAGTTTTGCACATGAGCGAACTACTTTTCATATGCTCTGTCCAGATATGCAGGAAAAATAATCTCCAGATAATTCTTTTTAACGCTAGGTCAACAGAGGTATTTTGCAGACTTGAAAAGTGATCAAAATGTTCGGCAAACATCTATTTTACTATATATGATGTCACTTCCGGCGATGTGCGCATGGCATGGAATCATTTCCAAAATCTGACTGGGGTATTATTCCCCCAGCGAGGTGATTGACCACTCTCAATGGTGTGGTTCACTATTCATTTTACAAAGCCAGAAGTCTGTGTGTTTGTCCCTAAAATATTTCTAGAATCTTGTTGGCCTCAATCTTGCTCTGACACTTCATTTTTCTGAAAATTCCTCCAACGCAAGCTTCATCTGAGCACAGGACTATATATAGTGTTCCCTTCATGGATTGTCTATATCAATTCCATTGACTGTTTATTGGGAATCAACATTATGATCGGCAATTGAAATTAATGTATACTCGAGTCACATTTCAGTCATCATCCGAACGCATGGCACGATCATACGTAGAAACTTCTGCTCGTAGCCATGCGGTAACGGGTGCTATCTGCGTGTAATAGGGCGTTTCCCAAATGGTCACATCCGACTGGTCCCGTTACATCCGACATCGGTGCAATCACATTCATAGAACGAAGACACACCTCCAGAAAGCGATCGATTGAAACGATCCCATGGTGGGCCTCGAAGTGCCCCCATCACAAAATAAAAAGCATATCATTTTCCTGCGGTCTGTCGCCGATTTTATTTTTTTTTCAAATATGTTAGGCCGTTTGTAATATGATTTAACAAAGAAGCATGCTCCACTAGAGTCAGAAATAAAATAGCTAATTCGCACAACTTCGTTTTGGTCTCGCATAGACTCCCCCAGTCTTGCGCCTCGTGAAACTGACATCTCTGCACGTCTGAGAAATATTTGAATACAGATAATTTCATTGGCTCGTTTAAATGGGCCGACATGCTTTGGGAACAACTTTCGAACTCGATTATCTCCCTCTAGATAGATCACGCCGTGTGAAATACATGCCGAAGGGTAGTGTTAAGTGAAACGTGAAATGCCCTTAGCAAGCTAAGATGCATTTCAGTTTTTTTCTGGAATGTTGTAAATATATAACATATGCATTGAGTTGAATTGTCAGCCTTGTTTTACTCCGTCTCTATGATTGTAGCAAAGCCTGAACTATTCCTGATGATATCCTGAAAATATCGAGAATCATGAATGTTTGGTTTTGTAGGAATGCAGAATGTATGACAAATACAAAAAAGAAAATAAAGTGAAGAGGAAGAGTTGTGTCCCTTATATTATTTTGGCAAGAGTTACATCCCTTAGTCTGAACATCTGCTAACAGAGACGATTTGTACCTTGCCCCCAGACTTGCGGATATCACATGCGGCTAGCCAGCGCGCCTCATCCAGGCTGTGATTAGCTTATAGTGCCCATGCAGCCGTATTATTTGTTGAACTTTTCCCAGCAATTTGCACATGTTGTTCGAGCATTGTTTACCTGTACAAAAATTACGGATTAGAGATAGGTTTAAACCTAGGTTAGGTTTGTGTTAGACATGTACAAAAATATGTTTGCTGTCCGCTGTTTCCATGGCTTAAGGGGTAAGATGCCCAACTATTGAGCAAAGAAGGGCGGGTTTGATCTCCATCGGCGCCAGTCCGTTATTTTCAGACAGGTTTCCTCTAGCTGGTAACCAGTAATACTGATGTAACACTAATTAGTGCTAATTACCATCTCTAATTAGACATAATCACGCTTAGAGCAATTGTCAGATTTCAGTCATGAAGAAGAATGTTTAGTGCTCTCTGATGCCCGAAGGCTAAAGGCATATTACATATTAAAACACAAGAAGACACAAGTTGAACAGATACATAAAAACATTAAACAACATTTGGCAAAGGGGATCACACCTATTTGGACTCTTGACAATCTTACCAACAAAGTGTCATCCTGAAAATAATTGGATATAAATCTGGACTAGGACTACTTGCTATCAAAGTTGGAAGGGGTGACAACTGGATCCAAGTTGGTAAACCATTACAAACGTGCAAAGAAACTTTAGATGCTCCCATCACAGAGACTGAATGCTATGATGCTCTATTTAGCATGCCAGCGAATCGGTCACCAGGGTGTGAAGGACTTAGCGTCGAATTTTTCCAAGCATGTTGGGGGAGCATTACAGAATTGCTGATGCAGTCTATCCAGTCATCGATGAATTCTGGTGTATTAAGTCTTTCCCAGAGAAGAGGTATAATAACGCTGATAGAAAAACCTGGGAAAAATCTCAAATTTATAGATAATTGGAGACCGATATCTCTACTCAATGTAGATCATAAAATAATTGCTAAAGCTTTAGCCAATCGGATTAAGCTATTTCTAGGAAATTTGATCCACTACACCCAAACAGGATTCTTAAAGGGTCGATTTATCGGAGATAATATTCGTTTTATTTTGGATTTGCTAGAAAATGAAAATTATTCGAATAACTGCACTGTTATAAATCTCACCGTAAATTCACAGTTAAATGTACTGGCAGAAAAGGTGCCAGTACATTCAACTGTAAAATTACGTTGCACCGTATTTTACAATTACCGCTTTTTAACAGGCTTTGAACTGTAAAATATTGCGCAGCATTTTATAATTACCGTTTAATGACAGACATTCAACTGTAAAATTCCGGCTGCCCTGTAATTTACAATTTAACATTCTTTAAATTATACAATTACGTGGCCCCCTTGTCCACAATTATCGGTTCCGAGTTAGGTAGGTCACTGGGAGGCCGAAATGGCCATTGCCCATGAATTCGCGTAGTTCAGCTCTTGGTGTTTACAAAGCAATCACCACAAGTTTCGTTAATAATCACGAAGGAATCTGTGAAATTATTACACGAATGTTGGAACACAACTCTAACCGTACTGTAGACCGAAAATTAAAGTTAGCCGCTGCGTCCGTTCCAGCATGTGTTCTGGTAATGCTATGGATGCTGTATCGTACAACGCAGGTGTAAGAAGTTTCCTGCAACTGAGCGTTTCGTGTGCAAAGATATCAACCTATGATATCAATTTATGTTACGTGTGTGCGCAGTTCACCCATTCTAGTTGATGTCAACTGAAATATCACAGTTCAATTTACAGATTAATGTGTTTACGATTAAATGTACTGTAAACTCCAACATACATTTACTGTGAAATAACGGTAATTTATAACAGTGTGGTTACTCTCATTGGACCTGGAAAAGGCATTTGATTCCGTTGAATGGTCGTATTTGGAATATACTTTAAGCAAGTTTAATGTTGGGCCTGTATTCAGAAAGTATATATTTACTTTGTATAATCAATCCAGTAGCTGTGTAGTCAATAAAAGTAAATCCACGAATTGGTTTAACCTCCACAGAGGAACTAGGCAAGGGTGTCCATTATCTCCATACATTTTTCTCCTATATGTGTTGAATTAATTAACAACGAAATCCGCAAGGATAACAGTATAAAAGGAATATATGTGGACAACGAAGAAGTTAAGGGGGTGTTTTGTGCCGACGATTCTAATCTAGCTCTGAAGGATATCCGCTCAGTTAATAATACAATTGAAAAATACAAATCGTTGGAAGACGTGACAGGACTTCGTCTAAACCTACAAAAGTCTAAGCTGTTCCCATTTGCCAGAAGAAAAAACAAACACATTAAAGTACCTGGTTTGTTCATTTGTCTGAATCCAATAAAAATTCTCGGAATAACAGTTGAACGCAACAGGGCAGTATTAAACAAAAATTTAGATACAACCATTGGAAAGGTTAAGAAAAAATTCAAAATTTGGTCATCGAGGATTTTAACAATTTTCGGAAGATCTTTGCTTGCCAAAGGAGAGGGCATCTCAAGACTTACATATCTTGCTTCTGTGTTGCCAATTCCAAAACCATATTGTCACCAGATAAACAAAGAAATGTTTCAGTTTATCTGGAACTACCGTCGGGGAAAAAAATCAATATTTTACAGAGAAGTTGTCCGCGTGGAAGCTAGGTGCAAATGAAATATTCAGAAATTTAGGGGGGTTTGGCTTTGTATTAAGTTGCAATTACGAAACGTCTAAGCTTAATCAGCATATTCCAGACTTTTACAAAGAAATACTGTCAGCCTGGTCCGAGATAAGAGAGATCGCTGATGTAGATCCATATAATGAAGTGCTGTGGAATAACAGAAATATCTGGTCACGTTCGAAGTCATTATACAGTAAAACGTGGCATCAAGTGGGCATCAACTTTGTCAGGGATATATATGACTCCGGGTGGAGATTACTCTCTTTGTCTGACTTGGAGAAAAAGTATTTGTTTTTGTGCAATCCAAAAGATTACTATATGACTGCAAGAGCCGTAATGTCGAATATTGGCTCTAACATCCACCACAGGTATGCCCCAATCGCAGAGATCAATGGTACACCTCCAATAAAAGGGGTTTCCCTGGAAAACACCAAACTAAACTGTAAATTTTGGTACAGTCCACTAAAAGCAAAACAGAAAGTTGAATTCGATTATGGCAAATGGACAATCGTTGACAAAAGCAATGCGACCAGCCTGGCATCTTCAACATAGCCTGCCATTAGAAAACAAAATTAAAGAGCATCAGTACAAATTACTACACAATATCATTCCTTGTAATCGATACCTGTTTTATCGCTTGAAACTTAAGAATCTTGAGAGATTTTGACATTTTGTTTGTCAGGTTGAAATTTTCAAAAAGGCACTCAATTATCAAGGGTGCATTATTTCATCTCAGAAAGATAGGAAACACAATTAAACACAAGAAAATATGACTATTTCTTTGAAGTAATTCGAAAAAATGACTTCCAAAATTTCAAAAATGTCACAAGTCCTAATTCCAGTTCCGCATGCGATATTTGTGGTATGGAAGACACCATTGAACATTATTTTATACCCTGCCCGCAAAACGATCGGTTTTGGTTAGACGTCAGCAATTTTTTATATTTGTATATAGGTTCTGACATTCGATCTATGACCTCGACAATACTCTATGGCTACTTGGGTAAAATCAAAAATAATCAGCTCATAAATTATATTTTGCTGCAAGCAAAGTTTTTCATTTACAAATGTCGAGTAACGAAAAAGACCCCCGTCTATTCGGTTTTCAACAAAATATTGAGAAATAACACATTGGTTCTATCTAAAGTATACAAAGATAACAAAGTAACACTTCACCTGAATGAAATATTCCATTATCCTGTTAATAATAACAGTATAATATAAAATGTCTATTGACGTATACTATATGGACTCGTGTGCCTTTGTAGTTTGTCCTTGTCTCGCACTGGGTATATGGGTTGGAGAGACTTGGGGAGTGTGGGGTGGCGGGGGGGGGGCACTTATTGAAATAGCCCTGGCGAGCGCCCCAGGTTGAATGTCTCCCGTTCAGATTTAACATGTTTAATATGCATTTCAATACAAAATTGTTCTTTGAGCAATATTTGACACGACTTTACTATAAGCTATTCTGGTGAAAAAAAAAACTGGCTGATTATGTAACTCCTCCCTTTCGTGTACTAGTACTTCGCTTTGATTAACATATAAAGCGTACGATACTTTTTAGCAATATGTAGCAATGTACGCGTTACAAAGTTGCCTAAATCCTAAACAATGTACTGAAAAATAACTATTTTATAAGTCACGCCCAGTAATCTAATGCCCTCCCTTTGTCAAATCTATATGCCAATATTGGAACGCCCATTTCTGTCTAGTCCGCAGTGAACACTTGATTGACAGATAGAGTGCGAAACGCTTTCGCAACACGCCAGTTATTATGTACGCGGTGAGGAGGGGCGGGGGGAGAGAGTGACGGTGTATTTTATTTACTGTCAAACATTTTTGATCATGTTCATCTCTGAATGCATATTAAACCCATCTCATGTTTGCACATTTTTCAAACCACGCCCTGTCTACTCCATGACCACGTGGACCTGTAAGGGCAATTCTATGTGAATACGTGGTCACTGATACTGAATAAATGCCCAGTGGTACGTCCAGGGCTTAACTGGGGGGGGGGGGGGAAACAAAAAAAAACGTGCAAAGCATTCATGGATGAATTTGGCTGTTGTATTTATTATAGGTTGAATTTTGGACGACATTAACATAATAAGGCCCGAAATGTTTGCACCAATAGAAGCCCTTGTAATAAAGGGACGGATAGATCTGAACAAAACTTCCCGTTCAGTTACAAATCTAGAACATTCTAACAGGAAATGAGTCTCATTCTCGATAACTTGACAAAACGTACATAAACAGTTCTCCCTGGGGATCCCATGATATCGCCCTTTTTCTATTTGAAGCTTATGGGCGCTAATCCTTAACTGAAACATCGTGTTTCAGACACGATGTTTCTTATTTTCGATTGAGATTACTGAATCTTCGGCTTGGGAATTCGTTTTTAGGCCGCAGTATGTTTCCATTTTGCTAAAGGTTGACAGTTTGTCATACCATAAAGTGGAAAACTTAGAAAACAGAACCTTTTTAATGTAATTAAGTGTCGGCGGTTTTCGTAATTTGCAGCTTTGATTTTCCCAGAGGTGATAGCAACCAACCTCCGTTAGTACGCCTTTGATATAGTAAATCCAGTTTTTACAATTTCTCAGTCTATATGGGAGGCAACTCTAGGCCCGACAGATGTCGCCGTGGAACAATTTGTCATGTTCAACGCTTTGTCGTGGTTCAAGACATTTATTCAACAGTAAGGCCGCAAGATATGACTGCATCATCACTGAACATCACGATTTGTAGAATGACACGTGACAGGCTGTCAACCAATGAAAACATTACGAATTTACATGAGATATAATGGTATACGGATATATTCTTCAAAATTAACATGATATGCGAACAAATTCTGTCATCAAAAGGGAAATGCTTGATTTTCAGCGACGAAACGTATTGCCCTATCTAAACCCAGGTTAAATTTCCCGGACTCTGAGAGCAGTGGTGGCGATCCGTGCCAAACAGAGTTGTCTTCCCTTAAGTCCCATAGTTCCACATGAATGACTGTATAATGTACAACGTATAATGTAACCGTATAGAATTATTACCAACGCTGTTATATATCGCAAAATAATTAGTTCCAGACGAGCATGGGAAGTCGAACTCCCTGTCTGTGTCATGGATATATCTTCTCGTGGGACATTCATACTAGTGGATGAAGCATTCTGAAACTCATATGGCTGATAAAATGATGAACCCCATTATTTACAGCAAACACTACCCAGGTTTTATACTCTAAACTCTCACGGTCCAGCATGTCCAGAGTGACGTAAAACAGGGGCGACGGACGTTTGAAATGGATCTATCGTCCGTTTTTGGATTCTTCTATAAATTTCAGCATGAATTCTTGAATATTTTAAAAAATTACATCACGCGGGAGTAATATATTGGCTCAGTGTGCCATATTTTAGATATATTAAAAAAAATCATGCTACAATGTATACGCAAAAGACTAAGGTGTGTTTTGTACCAAACATATTTTTATGCAGAATTGTAATAATTTTTTACGCCTATGTAAAACGACACTTGGCCTTTATCCATCCCTTGCCAGTCTATTTTTCATTGCTCTCCAGGCGTTCAACAGCCCAGCCTTGATAGTTCTATTCCTGCAGGAAAACAGGCAGTTGAGCCACACAATGCCACAAAGCAGAAGATAATACGAGTTGAACTCCCAGTCTTCTAGATTGTGAGACTGGTGAAGCATGGTCATTAAAAGTACAATTAAAGCTAACCAAAAGAATAGAATCATCACGAAAGTCCAAACCCGTCTCTTGGTGTTTTTGTGTTCGTCATCGTTAACCGACGCTGCAATCTGTCTGCCATGCTTTCTGGTCATGTTTAACGCTCGTCCAAAGCTTATCAATCCTATGATGAATGATGGAGCGAGAAAACCATAAATTGTGCCAAATATAAACGGTCTACGGTAAAGCGACCACCCACAGTTCCTCGGTTTTGTACCCGTGAGTACCACCACTTCCGGTCGTAATACGAAGACTGTTGTTGCTGTCGCAGTATACACGGTGACGAACGCCCACCCACTTACCAAGACTAAAACAGCATGTTTCGGGCTGAAGGAATGAAGCGGGTTTTTCAAAGTTCTCCATATTAAAATTCCACGCAGGAAACTCGCGACATAGTATCCAAGAATAACGAAGAGTTGAAAACCAAGTCCGATATAACACCTAGACACTCCGCTTAGAGTCTGATCACAATTTAATCCGAGAAGCTGCAGAATCGGTGAAATAGAAACCCCAGTAACTATCGCGCTAATGCTAACACCCACGGAACATATCTTGGCGATTTTGTCGAATTCCGAGAAAATAATACCACAGATACTTAAAGTTGCGTTTGCTACTGGCAAAACAGATAAAATAGTTTGTAAAACCGCCAACCACCAGAGAGTTCCACAATGTTCGTCTTCACTGCGCTCGACGGGGTATAATTCAAAGTTGTAGTGTTGTTACCAAGCATTTTGCTCTACCAAACAAATCTTTCTTAGCTCAGCTTACATCGGCATGCAGAGTCGCTTACAGCAGCATCGGCATGCAGAGTCGCTAACATCAGCATGCAGTGATGCTTACTTGAGACACATTTCCATAAATTTCACTTCCACAAATTTCATGTTGAACTTTCCGAGCGTGAAAGTCCACAAGTGAGTGACTAGGATTTAGCGTCGTTTTCAACATTTTTTCATCCATATCACGACGGTGCCTACATGTGCCACGATGCGAGAGTGCCCACAGTTCCTATTATCCTGTACACTGATCAGTCCAGCCAGTACAGCGCTCGATCACCCATCCAAGTTTTGACCGAGCTCAACGTTGCTTATCTTCGGTGATCTGACGAGAACCGGTGTGCCCCACGTGATACGCCGTACCTAAACGTCCACAGTGATAGGATATACTGCATACGAGAATTTCAAAATTCACTTTGCCTCGGTGTTTCCGAGTTGCGGATTCTAAGACATGTATATCGTTCCAAAGCATAATAGTGAATCGATTGGAGGTGGAAATACCAGAGTCTCACGGTTTGAAGGAACCTCAATAGTTATTAAGTAGTCTTCTACTGCCCTCATTGTTTATCAACCGTGTAGCCATGCTTCCAACTTTGTTTAATCTCCAAATTGAAATCTGCTTGCAACGTTGAAGATATTTCACATGCTAATCTAGAAGAATATAGTCACAAACATAGGCTCGAGATTTCCTCGGTGGATGTGACACAAAAACACAAAGAAGAAACAAGTACACCGTCCGCAGAAATGGATCGTGCGTCATACGAGTGTGTTTGATATACTCTAAGTAAGCGGATAAAATCGGAATATACTTTAGAGCGTACCTACATAAAATCTGAATTATTTTCTTCTGTTCAGTAAACAACACGATACCTCTGAATAAACATAGGTAAAAGCCATCGAAGCTAAGTGTCCGGTCTGATTTAATTTCATCACAGGCTAATGTTACATATTTCTTTTTGTAGCCCTTACTTTGGTTTCGAAGGTAATCATTGGTGTCATTCTTGCCTAATCAACCATCAACACCATTAGCACAAGTCACCCAGTAACATTTCATCTTGCAGCACAAACAGTATTAACAAAAAGTAAACCATTCATTATCAGAATTTGCGTTACGGAGGAGCGCATATCTCAATTACAAAAAATCAATAACCTCCGATATATATGTATATATATATATATATGATAAAATCTGCACGGTGCTGCATGACACTGCTTGGTAGTGTTTGTTTGAAATTGTAGTTTAAGGGACGCTTCCCATTCGGATTTCGAGGTCCATCAATTCGGTACTTTATTTAAAGATCACGGTACATTTCCTATTTCACGGTATTTACATCTACGTAACTACGTATTAAAAAGTTCGTCGGTCTATTTTGGTCAGGCTTTAAGGGTAAATATGTGTTAAGGATGTCCGCATCTGGTAAATCTAATTAATTAACTTTTTAAATAATGTTTTAGTTGCATTCATAATTGTGTAATATGAGGAAAAACACAGAAAAAAATATAGGTTGGTATGCATTTTTTAGCTGCAGGCAACATTAAGTGGACTGACTCATGCTCCATTTGATAACCCAGAAAACATAGGGAATAGCCCTAGTTTCGAAGCATATTCATGAAATATTCATATAAATAGTATTTAACTTTTTCTCATATTTTAACTAACTGTTTGCACATAATCGCAATGTCTATCAAAATTTATCAAATTGGATGGATGTTACTGTGCAAAATTCTCGGCTAGAAGGCTTCTACAGGAAATCCCTATCTCTTATCCTAGGAAAGGGAGATGCAAAGTGGTCGCCAAAGCCAAAACTCACCAGCGGACATCCTTAAGTTCATTGCACTATAGGCAGTCTCCTGAACAGACTGTGTATGCATGGCCCCCAAGTGGGTCAGCAACATAAGTTTTGTACCATGTCTGTTGCCACGAGGGGAAGATTAATTTCCTCTACATGATGACTGTACTTGGATAGTCACACATGTCCAGCTAATCATATCGTAGTTAGTTATATCGTCGCTATATGGCCGAAATAGCGCTTAACGCGACGTTAAACCCTAAAGCACTCACTCACTGTATATACATGAAGCAGTCTGCTTACTGGGCAGTCTAACAGGCACACTGATTGGCCAAATCACATCGCCTCTAAAGCTAGGGTCAATAATTGAATTGAGTTATAATCTAGTTTGAGCTTACCGCTTTGATAATCTGGTTCATAGCAACAGATTAGTCTCCGAGTAGATTCTCTAGGCTGATTGAGTCAGCTAGTGTGGGCGTGCACTCAGTCGTGTTACAAACGCAACGCACTAACCTTGTTCACACGCCCAGTGATGGAAAGAGGTACAATGTCGGAAAAAATTAAGTCTGCTTACATTTTTTAGGTTCTCTTCGGAATTCCCTGTGCCACTCCGATTGGCATCATGACGAATTACCTCAAGGGTGAGAAATTGGGTCAGAAGAGGTCAAATGTTGGAAAACTGATTCATGCTCACGGTTTGGTCCTTGAACCATGTTATTAATGCCGACAGTATTTTAAGTATATTTGTCTGTGGGGTAATATGACTTCTTCACAGTACGCCGGCATCGTTTTCCACCAGCCTTATCAAGTTGCGTTCAATTTAATACCAGACCGCCAAGCCCATGGAATCATTCTGCCTATAACTTATTATGTCGAGCCATTTTCCATGTAGCCATGTTATGGTCGCGGAACCTGGACTTGATCAACCCCATCTTGACGTATGATTTTTCGGGCACCGCCACCGCTTCTTTCAGGACCATCTGGAGTTTCAACTCACGTTCATTATGAGTCCTTTATCCATAATTTCCAAGGACCGACTGAAATTAGCCACCGTGTGGTGGAGGGTTGATCATAGATCAGGGTGCAAAGTTAAGCCAATGGAAGTTCCATCTCATTCCGTCGAGGGGAGAATGGACCGCGAAGCAAGCTGACATCGTGGCCTAAATGGATTAGGGGGCCGTCGAGCTACCACGCAACACCCGTTTGAATTGCTTCCAGCCTTGATGGAACAGACGAATGGAAGTCAATGGTGGCCCTGTAGGGTCAGCATCTTCAACGATAGTGTCCGGATTATCATAGAACGGGCATGGAGCTGTTAACACTTGACGGCATCACCGCCACGCGTATCTGGACTGCTTCATCCAAAATCCCGAACCGTGAAAACTTGTCAAATCCGTTCCATTGGAATATTGGTTAAGGCATATACCTCATATATGCGCCCCTTTCACATTGGAATGAAAGCGCTCCACGCAACTCTAGGGCCCTCTCATCTGGTTCAAATCTTTCCAAGTCGAGTAAGGGTATATTAGAATTGCCCCTCCCACACCGGAAGTAGAAGCGCTGCACCAAATGTTACTCCAACTCAGTACTATATGCTACCAACATCACATCTTTTAACATATATTAACCATCTTTTCACCCAATTAGGTTATTGTCCGAGACTATACACCACTCCGCCGAGAATGTGTCCTAATCAGATGTAGAATCCAGATGTAAGGTCTGTCTAGAAGTAAACTTCTTAACATGATTTGACCTCGCTTTACTCTATTTCGACCCCATTGTGACCCACCTGATAAAATAGCAGTCACAGTCACATCTTTAATACCCTGATTTCGCTTAGTCAGTTTGTCAGAGTTACTTCGTTGAGGTCGTAATGCCTCAAAACTTGGAAAAAACCATTATTCATTTCAAAAATCATTTCATAACTGTTGTCTTACAGGCTTATATTTTTCTTTAAATATCGCTATTTTGATAGATGCGCAGAATCATGCGCAGTAGACCTAAAATTGAATTGTCTGGAATTTTCATAAAGGGGTTTGTTACCTTTCACATGCAAAAAAAGTTGATGGTAAAATCCCCTAAATACAACCCTTTAGTCCGTCATTCAATATTCAGCCGTCGTCCATTAAAGAAATTCCGCGTCCATAATCCAAAGACCTATTCCATATTCCATATAACAGCACCACCAACAAATTTGTAAAAAAAACAAGAAAAAAAAGCAATCATAGTATACGTAAACATAGGCTAGTTTCATGCAACAGAGAAGCGGTCAACAGTTTTCAATGATGCCGGCAAGACATCCTGATGTTCCAATAATATCAAATTCGTATCGCTGATCAGTATTCTTAGCCCTACTTGGCCTGCGGGGGGGTGCCCCCCCCCCCCGTTGGTTTTTTGCTCCTATCACCGGAACGACAAAAACTTGAGAGCTGAAGCTCCGTGACCTTGTAGATTATCATATTGGGGTCATTTTTAACTTATTTGCATGACCCCCCGAGCAGAGGATCATGAGTAAATTCAAAATGGCGACCATGTGGGGTATCAGAAAAGTGATGTTTCGTCATAAATCTTCACAATTTTTGCTTTTCTGTATGGAAAATGGGTAAAACCTATTTTATTTCATATCACATTATTATTTACTAATTTATCATGCAGTTTTTGCGAAGAAAAAACAAAAATAGAAAAATCGAAAATTTTGGAAGTACATCGGTTAAGAGCACTAACACTGTGTGTGCGCGGAATTAGACACAAGTTACGAAACGTAAAGCCATCAGTCTTGAACGCTACGCTCGTATTTTGCTATCAGCATGCGATAGCAACAGCCTCGTTCTGAATCACTATTTGAAAAAGGAGCATATCCAAAACATCATATATTTTGACCGTGTTATTTTCATAAGAATCTTTTTCGTATGAATGATCGAATCTAAGATATAACATGTCAGTCAAAAATGTTTGCTCAATATGCTTTCCTAGGAAAAAAACTTACACGGTGAACATTCAACTTCTTTCAAGGCATTTCTATCGCATGTATTACTGATTGAAATTAGCCACACAAATGGGTCTTTCACTCTACCGATTTATGGCAATAGAGATAAGTGTCACAAATCGCCCGTTGAAAGATAGCAGAAAACCGCAAATCCAACTTGTAGGTAAGCTGAATGAAGCGTATTAGATTACAACACATATAAGGGAAGTGGGAAGAGGTGCCGACATACTGACAGAGCCGCATGAGCCGTATGAACCCATGTACTTCAAGATCCTCATGGTACTCATATGAACAGTCACAATCAAAGCGTGACTGAGATACATCATTCTTTAGATGACGACTTTACGACGAATATTATGGATTAAGAATACTGATCAGCGATACGGATTTGATAATTTTGGAACATCATGATGTCTTGCCGGCATCATTGAAAACTGTTGACCGCTTCTCTCTTGCAGGAAACAAGCCTATGTTTATGTATACTATGATTGTCTTTTTGAATTTGGTGCTAATACTGTTATATGGAATATGAAATAGGTCTTTGGATTAGGGACGCGGATATTCTCTAATGGACGACGGCTGAATTATGGATGACGGATTAGACGCTTGTAATTCACAGTTTTTCCATCAGACAGTTTTGAGGGATATATTTAGTTCATTATTCATTCTCAATCATGTGCAAAAATTTAAGACAGGCGCGATGAGGAACTGCGCGCACTGCAGTTCACGGCTCGCCAGCCGATTCAATTTTACTATGGCTCGAGATAGCATAGCTCGAGTACAAATAGCTATATCTGAAATAAATATAGATTCCCTGAAATAGAAAAAATACAAAACACCTTATGGAAAGAGCTACATTCTTCTATTCCGACTGCAGTTTCGAACTTTTTGTTCTTATCAAGGAATATGTTCCCTGAAATATATTGACTTCTGCAGACTTTCCATATTATATCACCTTCTCTATGGTATGAATTGATATGATTTTGACATATTACGTTAAAATTTGTTTTAAAACTTGTAGTTCAGCGAATCCCTTCTCCATGTAAAAATGGATGGGAAGACGGCTTGACCGGCGGAATAGGTCTAACAAAGATGTTTTTCTCTCATTTGCATTATCAATGGAAAATGTATTGACTTCTCACCAGAAAGATAAAGGTTTACTTGAAAAGTCTATGTAATTATGTTTTTTCATAATTGAAGAGAAATTATTTCAAAACACCTTTGAAAGTGAGCAAAATTCAGCTGTTTTGGAGGAGACACGTTCGGCTGCACACCAATCGTCTCTGATTGGCCGAAAGCTAATATACTGAGCATTGACCGCTGGCAGACAGACGTCCTGAACTGACAAAATCTACTCTCTACAAGACCAGACGCGCCACGCCTGAGACGCCACTGAACTGGCGATTGTTTAATGCAGAATATGACCCTTTGACTTTCAAGCAATATAGGACGCAGCCTGCCATCCTGTACACCGTTACGCACTCCAAGCACTGTTACAGGCACAGATTTCTGGAAGAACCCGCCCGTGGTTCTCCCAGTTTTTTCTGGACGGCTTTGTGTGTATGAACGGGTACAAAGACAAAGGAATCATGAACACATTTTTACCCGTATAACTTAATCAAAAACTGACCGACGAACTTGTGCATAGTCAATTCTTCTCTTCTACTTATATTTCCCTCGTCACTCTCCTTGTTATTTATTTATTTATTTTTAGTTATTTCTTTGTTTCTTTATTTTAAAATACAGCGCTTGTAAACTTCTTAAATGAACTAAGAAATTTAACGGGAAGTTAAAATAAAACATTGAGTTGATGGGCGGCGAAATCCGTATGAGAAGCGGCTCTTAAACTACAATTTCAATCAAAGCTGGCAGACACATGCTCGGCTTGGCACACGCGAGTTAACATTCTGATTGGAATTTCTCGGTATGCAACATGAATGTCCAATTGTCTATAAATGCTGGTTTTGTGAGATATACCGGGTAAAGAACTCCTTTAAATCCGTCACTTAACGGAAGTGAATCACAAAATAGTTCTAAATTCAAAATGCCAGTCGCTATCTGTCTTCTGTTTTGTGTTCACAAACCTCCATTAAAGTTTCTAATTATTAACAGGACTTGACTTTAGCCTATAGGATTGGACCCTTTTACGGAGGGCCAATGTCTGGCTGATGCACCAACAACAACATTTCCCCAGTTTGACGCCAGATTTTGAAATTAAAAACGAGGCCACGCTATGTCATCAGTCAACTGAGACAGCCACGTGGTTGTGTATGAAGATTGGGATGGCTCCTATAAATAGTGATCCAATGAGAATGCTCGTCTTAGTTTAAAATGGTGGGGTCGCATGACCAATCACTGAAGGGGAGACAGCAGGTGCAGTACGTTTACACTGTCTGTTAATATCTTGATTTAATAGAGTCGTACAGTCTAGACTTGACTTCCGGCGAACATTGATTGGCCATTATACCTGACTGGACCAAAGTGGTCTGTGACATATTCTAAAATGTATCTATAATATTTGAATATATCAAAACCACCATTTCAAATTTAATTCGAAAAAAATATGGGCCAGTTTGATTGGCCAACCCCGAAATTTGCCGCAATGGTGTCGGGCTGGATGACCCTATTTCTGTCGGTCTTATCTCGAAAAAATGGTGGGGAATGTATGCTGATTTTTTTATGTGTTTGAGCGGAAGGTCAGGCTACCTAGTGTGGTGGGTCATTTGTGGCGGCAAAGTATAGTTTCTCAAGATGTCCTCTGCAAATTTACTACGTATTGAGTAAGGCGATTATTTAGTGGTTTGTGACCTTGATAGCAACAGGGAGTAAGCAGTCTAGTACTGAAGTTTAATTAGGCTCTTATGCGCGGTCACTCAATTACAACGTACTCTAAAACATTGACATGATCTGGATTGTAGAAGAAAATATTATCTCGCCTCACGTATAGGAATAAGTTGCAAATACCCAGAGATAATGGCATAGTATCGTGAAAGAGTTATACCAGCTAGTTATATTTAAATACGTAAAACAGCCTTAGCAATCGTAATATTCAGAAGTGGGGATTATTAGTTCATATTATGACTGATCAATTGCAGGTGTGACTAGAAAATGATCAAACTTGCATCAGAAATCGGATAGCGACGAGATCAAAAGCCTACATTGCATGACCTGTTTGTATTTCAAGGTCACCATGGGTCCAGATTCTGCCATCTTGGCTAAACTATAAAAGTTTGCTCACCTTCGTTCATCAAATCATTCACATTTGGAACCGGTGTGGTGGATAAGAATGTCCTGGTGAGTAGTGTCCATTTTCATATCCTTTTCCATTAGAACCGAGGACGGACACTTGTCCCCAATGTGGAGGAAAGTATCCTAGCTGGGTTTGAAGACAGGACCCGGACACTCTTAGCCACCGGACATTCTTAGCCTTCACACCGGTACCATCAATATTACATGTATTTTCCAGTCTCACAGTTTTATGGAGGGCGAGTTCCATCACTCTCCTAAATTTTCCTTAAGGAGAGCTTTTAATCACTCTCCTCAAAATTGTCAATGTAATGAAGGGTGATATTGGAGAGATCACTCCCGCATCACTTTAGCAAAACAGATTCCAGGAGATTGATCAACAGCTTTCGCCGACTTCAGCAACACGAGAGCCTGATTTACACTTCGGAGAATTATCGTACTACTGATTGAATCTTCAAGGCGTAGTCAAGCTCAGGATCCCACAAAAGGTGAGTTCATGTAGAAAAAACTAGAATATTTATTTGCTAAGCAAGAAATCTTTTGGAACATAAAATCAGACGAATTACAACTCGAATAAGTTTATTCTTGAATTCGAAAGCATCCTTTGTTGTCACTTCAGCAGGAAGTCCTTTCTCAGCTGGCGTCGATAAAGCCAACAGTACTCATGCTTAAAGCTGGCATGACCTTATTTAATGCAGGAATGGTAGCGAAAAAAAAAACTCACCAAGCTTATAGCTCCCGTTGAATAATGCCCGCCGGAACTAATTCATGTGAACGTGTACATCTGTTGTGCCCCTTTGCCGTGTTTATGACGTCATTGATGCCGACTTCTCATCCGAGTAACCTTGCCTTCTCCGCATATATAAAGACGGGGTTGACCGAGATCCTTCCCAGTCTGAACGGAGACTTGAACCGTCAATATCCTTTGTATGCTGTCGTTGTTGTCACCAGCCGAGAGACAAGCCGTGCACGAAGATGTCAGATTCGGACTCTGTGAGCATCATATTTCATCACTCATTCATTCACACACAATATACGTATATGTGGAATAAAACTGGATAATAAAATGAAGGATCTGACTATTCAAATACGATATAGAAAAATCTTTTACCTCAAGACAATCGAACTTTTTTATCCCGTTACCAGCCATGATTTTCTAACTCAATAGAAAAAGAGAGGCGCAAAGGGAGACCACTCATGGTTCGATTTTATAATTCTTGAGACCATTCGTGCATTAATTAAGGTCATGCCAGCTTTAAGTTTCCATGGTCCTTAGCGATTTTCGACATCTGACCAGTTTTTATCAATTATATAGCCATAAATGAACTCCAGAAAACGAGTTATATATTTTCTGAAAGCTGTTCCTCAGAGAATCAGAATTTGGCGACAAATTTGTTCTTCAGATTAATACATCTGAATTATTTGAACAAAATAGAGTGAAAAAGTGTGTAAAAATTTAGCCTTCAAATGTCTTGGCTAGTAACTTCTAAACTATCCATCAAAAATAGCTTTAGATTCCTACAAAATCTCTTTAAAAAAATAGCGTTCCGTGTTTTTTTAATTTCGTCATGGAAATGATTTTATGACAGTTTAATGTTCAATAAATCGAAAAAAAATGCTGTTCTCTTCATTTTAATCAAGGATGCCTTTAGAACGGAGGGAAACTTAGAAACAATGCTATTCGCCGAGCAGACGTTGCCAATCTCGTTCTGCTCTCGCTGGACAGGTTCCTGTTCTGGGTTTATGCAGCCTCCAGTTTTCAACACTCTCGCAGTCGCGTCTTTTCTCGTGAAGTCGGCGTTCGTTACTATTTTAATGTGTACGCATACTGTATGGAATATATTTTCAGAGGAGATATGTGTCGAAGCAACAACAATAGTATTTCAATTTTTCTCGTTTTGTGAACTTGACCGGATCCTGTCCAGTGCAATGTATTATGGGGGACTCCTGCTCCCCGAATACTTTTATCTAGTTCTATATATGTACAACGTTGTGTTTAAATGTCATGACTTAACGCAAAATAGCACATGAGTCATTAGAATTCCAATCTGAAAAGCTTGGTAGAAAGTTTAATGGGGGAAAAATAGCAAAACGACCGTGGAAAGATTTTCTTCCATTTATGACCGGTTGTTTCTTCAACCAAGTTAACTTTTGTTCAGGCTTAATCTTACCTAATTTTCAACATTATCGGTTTTAAAGTTTGAAGAAAGTTAATTGATCAAATTATCATCATGTGGTAGATAAACAGGCGTGGATTACAAGCGTCTGGTCTGCCATTCATAATTCAGCCGATGTCCATTAGAGAATATCCGCGTCCATAATCCAAAGACCTATTCCATATTCCATATAACAGTATTAGCACCAAATTCAAAAACACAATCATAGTATACATAAACATAGACTCGTTTCTTGCAAGAGAGAAGCGGTCAACAGTTTTCAATCACCTGCACTGTTCACCGACTAACCTAGTATTAAGGAGGTTCCAGATCATTTGAAAATAAAATTTCATTTTTCTTACATGGCAGAGTGACTAACGTCACAGGACCTACGAGGTAGGGTAGGCATCAGGACTCCGACGCGAACTGAACTCTTGGAAATACCCCCACCCCAAGTTGAAATCCTGCCTATATTAAGATGGGCACTGCCCAAGTCAGAATTACTAGTGATTTTCATGAAAAATCACCAGAAATTTTCATCAAAAGTAGGTCACCACAGAACTTGCTGGTAACAGTCCTCTAATGCACGTTCATGCCAAAAATCAAGGTTCTAATGTCAACGGTTCTCCTTATTTTGCCGACGAAAGGATTCGGGTGGACTCACTCACTCACTCATTACCGGACAATTTGCAAATGAGAGTCTACTTCGTAGGAATATTTCGACAAGAGGTAGAGCAAACCTTCAACATTCAAAATAAAGGATAAGGTTCAGGGGTCACCAGGATTAATTTTGCCTAATCTATGAATTTATATTGTGTACCATCATGGTTTAGCCTTACTCTAATACAGGGGATTAAATACGAATTGTGTGAAAATGTCTCTAGTGTCATTCGTTGAGATTGTATTGTCTCAAACTTTGGAAAACACATAATTTAATTCAAAAATGCTTTCACAACTGTTCATTCAGAAGCTTATATTTTCATTAAATTTCTTTTAAAGATGTAATCAGCCTCAAATCTGGGCTGAAATCCATTTATCTCAAACTCAGCGAAAGTGACATATGTTACAACTGGTACAAAATGAGACGCATTTGACCACAAAAAACTAAACTTGTGTCTACCATTCACGAGAAAATAGAAGGAATTGATCTTTAAAAATAAACAGCCTGGCATGCCGTTTATTTTTCCACGGCTGTGTCAACAAGCGTATACACGTGTGGTGCATTCTACCAACGTATGCTTGGCGACATTACCGAACCGTAGGCACGAGCCATGACGTTATCCCATGGTTGCAGCTGTGCAGCATTCAAATTCGTGAGCGTCGCCACGTCACTCATACGTCACGCAGTGACGTCATTTTCCTCTCCGCGTACAACACACACTCAATGGCGAAACAGAAAACCTGTCCAAGCGGACAGAGTTTCAAATCTCTCTGACAAGATATTCTTGCATTCGTTGTATATGGCGATCCCACCATCATCAAATATAATACATATAATGTTTTGTTAATCTTCCCTGCTGAAAAAAAAACCATAGGGGAGAGTTTACAAAATCCTCCCATTTTGAGGCTGATTACATCTTTAAATATCGCTATTTTGGTGAATGCACAGAAACATGCGCGGTAGACGTAAAACTGGATTTGTCTGGAACTTCCGCAAGTGGGTATCTCCTGACTTCTTGTCTGACAACCCATTTTCAATAGCTCATTTTCCACAGAAGGAAAATACTTTTCCATCATATTTCTTTCACCAACTCATAGAGTGAATAATGTTTGTTAACATTTTGAAGAAAAAAAATCCGAGGATTTGAAGCCTGTACCATGAAACTGGACTTTCTTCTGTTTTCTTAAAGCATGTACGTATACGGATTGAATTTGCAATATATCTAAAATATGACACCTTTTAGGCAACATTTCGTCGTCATAGTTCACTGGCCACTTACAGCTAAATGGAACATTTGGGCAACGCCAAAGAACAGGGCAACAGATTCGGCAAGGATTCCATTTCAAATGATGGCGTCACTAAAATGGCTAACAAAGAATGGGTTTGTGTAGTGGCGGCTGGTAAGGCAACAAGAATAGCTGGTATAGTCGGAATGGAACAAAAGGAAACCAATACAGCCATGCCTGTTCATTCAGAATTACTACACAGTGCCCGTCCGCATGCAGCTTTCTCATCCCCTACATCACAGAGTACAATTTCTAAGATGACATCACCACCTAGTGAGAAGAACGCGCGCACTCACACATAGTTCCTTTCTATTGCAACACCCACTGGTACGGTTGTACGCAGGTCTCATACTGCTCTTTTCATACTACTACCCAGCAGCATGGACGCACGCACACACGAACGGCTTCTTTTATAGTATAAATGTTTATAATTACAAGCGTCTGGTCCGTCATTGATAATTCAGCCGTCGTCCATTAGAGAATATCCGCGTCCATAATCCAAAGACCTATTCCATATTCCATATAACAGTATTAGCACCAAATTCAAAAGGACAGCCATAGTATACATAAACATAGGCTTGTTTCCTGCAAGAGAGAAGCGGTCAACAGTTTTCAATGATGCCGGCAAGTCATCATGATGTTCCAATAATATCAAATCCGTATCGTTGATCAGTATTCTTAATCCATAATATTCGTTGTAAAGTCGTCATCTATAAAGAATGATATATCTCAGTCACGCTTTGATTGTGTCTGTTCATATGAGTACCATGAAGATCTTGAAGTACATGGGTTCATACGGCCCCTAGCCCCGGGTTAAGCGGAATTAGACACACGTTACGAAACGTAACGCCTTAGATCTTGCGCGCTACGCTCGTATTTTGCTATCAGCATGCGATATGTATCGCCAAATTTGAGAAACTTTCAGTGGAGGCGCTTGGTGGTGTAGCCCTGTTTTATAAGTTTCTGCAACAATGTTTTGTGACGTTGATTAAAATCGTCACATTTAACACAGGATCTAGCAAATGCTATTAGGCGTGATATGTATACGCCATATGCAGGTCCCACTGGAACAGTACTATCCCGAAAGGGATAGTTTACGATGTCGAAATTGTAATCATCTCTTTTGTCTTACAGTCGAGGAGAGAGAAGGCCCGCTTCATTTTTATACAGATATAGGTCTAAATACGATGTGCCTGTAGAGTTCCCTTATATGTGTTGTAATCTGTAGTTTCCTTCAAATCCAGTGAAGGTGGAGATATATCCTTCACTGTGTCATTTATATAGCGGTTATCCACAGCGAGAAGATCGTCTATATAGGAACGGGCTTTGAATGGATCGGTTTTTGAAAGCGCCTGCATATAGTCATATTCATAGGAGAACAGATATAGGTCAGCCAATAGGGGTGCACAATTATTACCCATTGGAATACCTATATGCTGTTGATATATTACATGGATATTTTTAATGAGAAATTCAAGCAACTCTATAAACAAAGAAACATCCCATGAATGATATCTCTTGTATGTAGTAGAGCTAAAGAATGCTTTATGGCTTCCGACATTAATATATCTACGATCAGTTTTCTTGAACACAGATACTATTAATGAACTTAGACGGTCAATAAGGTCCTGATGAGGGATTGTAGTATAGAGAGTCGAGAAATCCCATGTGGATACATGTCTGTACGGTATGTGACCTTTAGCATCAAGTTCTTCCGTAAGACATTTTGAGTTTTTCAATATCCACATACATTCAGCGCCAGAGTTCTTAGAAATAGTGGCGCAATACCTTTCCCAAAATGCTTTTACCTCCTGAAGGGCCCTCGTCAATAGGGTTGAAAGAAGCTTGGTGGTGCAGCTTCTAGAACCAGCTATGAATCTAGCTTTGGATGGTGATTTATGCATTTTGGGAGTCCAGTATACTTTTGGTATATCGTTATGTTTGGTTGGAAGACAAATACCTCTTTCCTTGAGAAACGTTTTGTGATTGTTAAATAAATCGTCCAGAGTAAATGCAGTTTGAGAGTAAGTATTTGATGACAATATGTTTACACTCAATTCTGCAACCAGCACCTGGTAATAGTAATATTTACATATGAATATTATATTATTTGGAGCTTTGTCTGCTGGGACTATGACGAATTTACTCTGGAGATTTGCTAGAACTTCTTGCGAATTGGGGTTTCTCAGTACTTGTTTTGCTTGGGGAAGGGTACTTCTGTCAATATGGCGGATTGTTTCAACGACCTTGCTCTTGGTAAGGTTCAGCCAATCAGTGAGTACTGTAGGTTCAACTTTTTCTCGCTTAGACCAATCAACAACGTACTGTTCCAAAGCAGACAGGACTATCTTCTGGTCGGCCTTCAAATTTATATTTCTCGGCTCTCTATATTTAGGTCCCTTCATCAGGAGTAATCTTAGGTCCTTATCACTCACCACATCAAGGTCACCAGCCACAACATGTTTGAATGGTGTATAGATAAAGTTCGACGATTCACAATCACAACTATAGCCCCCCGACGTGTTTAAGTTCCAGTCAAACTCCTTGACAGCACCTTGTAATTTTTCACATATGTGGCCTATAGTTGAGTAGATAACCCAAGATGCAGCCACGCCATTTCCTCTTCGTCAAGCTTGGAGTCTGTCGTGCCACATCATGGCTCGTTCCAGGAATGGAGAGTATATATAAACTACATTTTTTCCGGTGCATGTCCGATGTATGGGCTGTACATACAGCTCGTCATATAGTTATCTCATCTTATTGCAGTAAACAAACTGGACATATATAATTTGAATTCCTTCGTTGGCTTTTGCTCGGGACAACCAAAATATATACTGTTCAGTATAACGACACTGTAAGACAATTTTTAGTTTACATGTGCATGATACACATGAAACAGCTCACCAGTTACCAATATACGCGCTGTCAGAGCATTTCCATCCACATGAACAGGTACAATAAAAGCGTACCTGAGATACAACACATATCACGAATCGTAAGATTCTTGGTATGTGCTTTAGAATAGGTTAACCGGGAGACTATACTGTGAAGCCATGTGGCTCTGTCAGTATGTCGGCACCTCTGCCCACTTCCCTTATATGTGTTGTAATTTCAATAATTACAGCGTTTATGGTGATTGTACTCTCCGCTGGAATGTTCAGAATCTTTGGAATGCTCATTGTCGAGATGACAGAGACATTTGAGATCCCAGCATCCAAGGCTGAGATGCTAATCACGAGATTCTGGGTGTCATTTTGTATCGTCAGTAAGTAAATTTCTGTTTTTGGGATCAGTTAGTTAGTTTACCATCGGAAACGCTTTGGATACTGAATAAAATCGATTGGTCATATATAGACATATTCAAACAATTTTCTGACGAACTTCATCTGTACACCATGCAAATATATTGTGACTGGTAACCTTGATATAGTAAGTGATGAAGAAAAACATTTCTAATGAAGGGACCTAAATATAGGGAGCCGGAAAGAATAAACCTGAAGGCCGACCAGAATAGTTCTGACCGCACCGGAACAGTATGTTATTGAGCGGTCAAAGCGAGAAAAGGTTGAACCTACAGTACCTGCTGATTGGCCGGACCTCACCAAGAGCAAGGTCGCTTAAACAATCCGCCATATTGACAGAAGTTCCCCTCCCCAAGCAGGACGTTCAGGACGTTCTATCTTCTATCGAGTAAATTCGTCGTAGCCGCAGCGACAAAGCTCCAAATAATACAAATTATCACTATAACCATGATAACCAGGTGTTGGTAAAATTATTGAGTTTGTTAAGCACACCGTCATCAAAAACGTCTACTTACTCCAAAATTACACTTATTCCAAAAACGTTTTTCTTGCACAGAGGCATTTGTCTTGCAATCACTCATAACGATATTCCAAAAGCGTACTTGATTCCTAGAATGCATAAATCATCATACAATGCTAGATGCACAGCTGGTTCTGGGAGCTGCACCATCAAGCTTCTTTCAATCCAGGAGACAAAAACTTTTTTGGAGAGGTATTGCGCCACTCTTTCTAAAACAAGAATGTATGTGGATTTTGTGGGTATTGAAAAATTCAAAATGTCTTACGGAAGAAGTTGATGCGAAAGGACACAATTGACATCGCGTACAAACATGTATTCACATGGGACTTATCGACTCTCTATACTACAATCCCTCACCAGGACCATCGACCGTCTTAGTTCATTAACAGTATCGATGTTCAAGAAAACTGATCGCCGATATATTAATGTCAGAAGCCATAAAACATTCTTTAGCTCTACTACATACAAAGGATATCATTCATGGGATGTCCCTTTTTTATAGGGTTGCTTGAATTTATCATTAATAATATCTATGCGAAATATGGCAACACAATATATCAAGGCATATAGGTATCCCAATGTGTACTAATTGGGCGCCCTTTTGGCTGACCTATATCTTTTCTCTTATGAATATGACTATATGCAGGCGCTTTCAAAAACCGATCATTTCAAACCCCGTTCCTTCTCATTCACTAATCGCTATACATACAATCTTCTTACTGTGGGTAATCACTATATAAATGACAATGTGAATGATATACATATCCAACGTCACTGCAATTTGGAGGACACAAAAGATATCCCAACGGCATCATATCTTCATATCATATTTATACATATATCTCTATAAAAAACCAAGCGATCCTTCTCTTTCGTCGACTTCACGACGTTAGAGATGATTACAATTTATACATCGTAAACTATCCCTTTCTGGACAGCAATATTCCACTGAGACCTCCATATGGCGAAAACGCATCTTGCATAGTAGCATTTGCTAGATCCTTTTTTATATATGACGATTTAAGCAACGTCACAAAACATTATTGCAGAAACTATACCACCAAGCATCTCAACTCAGTTTCTCAAATTTGGCAATACATGTCGCAAGTTGATAGCAAAATACGAACGTGGCGTGCATTTATGGCCCTCTGATTCGTAGCGTGTGTCTCATGGTGTTCATATGAACAGACACAATAAAATCGTGACTGAGATTCATCATTCTCTAGATAACGACTTTACAATGAAAATCTGATGGATTAAGAATACTGATGAGGGATCCGGTTTGATATTTTCGGAAGATCTTGAGGTCTTGCCAGAATCATTGAATTTGTTGACCGCTCTCTCTTGCCGGAAACTAGCTTATGTTTATGAATATGATTGTTGTTGGCTTTAGTTTTTAAATTAGGTGTTAATGCTGTTATATGGAATATGGAATAGGTCTTTGAATTCTGGACGCGGAAATTCTTTGGAGGAGGACGGCTGAATATTGAATGTCGGATCTGACGCCATTGCTCAGCAGTAATACTTCCGTGACTTATATGGTAGGCTTCCTTGTGAACTTCACTCTAGGACATGTCTTTCATGAGAGGATGTTGGTCATCTCTGCCGGGATTGCTGGAGCCTCTGGAATGATAGTTTCGTCCTTTGCAACACGAAGTGAACAGATCATCTTCCCGCTAGGCATATTTTCCGGTAGGCACAAATCATTTAAACTATCTGGTCTGGGCTTTTTGGCAACTGTCCAGGCCTGGGAGGTCATTTCCACCCCTTTCCCCCCCCCCCCCCCCAACTTTTTATTTTTCCATATCCTTTAGTTAGTGGGCTGAAACTCACCACATTATACCTTTGGGTCAAGTTCTACAAGGAAATGTAAAAAGATATCCATGATAGGCGCTTTGATGACGTCAGAGGAATTTTTGGTCGATTTTCCGGTCAGATTATTATTTTGAATTTTTTATTTATCCAATTTCTCCGCAAAAACTGAATAATACATTAGCAAATATTTATCTGATGTGAAATAAAATAGTTTTTCTCACTTTTTCTCGCGAAAAAGCAAATATTTTGAAGAAAAATCACAAAAAAAAACAAACTTTTCTAGTACCCACACGTTGACGACGTCTTGAATTTGACCACGATCCTCTGCTTGGGGGTTATGCAAATAGGCTCAGCATTGCCCCCAATATGATAAACTACGAAGTTACGGAATGCCAGCTCTCATTTTTTGTCGATCCGGAGATACTACAGAAAGATTGGTATGGGGTCATAATGCCCCCCCCCCCCCCAGGCCTGGTAGATTTAACATTTGTCTTCTTTGCAAAACTTCTTTGACGGCAAATCCCTTTATTTATTCATTCAATGTGAAGCCATGCGGTAATGGGGTTAATTTCATTTCCCCGTGTCCGAATTCCAATGACCAGTCCAACATTAGTTTAATATCTTGCTACAAGTTTCAAGGCTATCCATGATTTTAATTCGCGTTTCGGGATTCGTTTGAATTATTGAACATTGAATTATAATAAAATAGATTCTAGATCGAAATTCAATGATTTGGGGTACTCTTTGTTTGGTTTGATCAACTTTATTGACTTCCGGGGAAATTTGATTGGTCATTATACCGGACTGGGCGAGAAATTGTTTGTGATATATATTAAAATGTTTCTATAATATTCAATACTAAAAAATATCCGAACCACCTTTTAAAATTTTGATAGGGAAAAACTCGCGACCAGTTTGATTGCCCACCTCCCATATTCACAGTGATTGTGTCGGGCGGAATGATCTAAATTCTGGCAGCTGTAGCTCGAAAATATGGTGGCGAATGCATGCTGGACTTTTAAATGTTTTTGGATACTCACGTGCAAGATCTATGGCGTTACGGTTCGTAAATTGTGTCTAATTCCGCTTAACCCGGGGTTAGGGGCCGTATGAGCCCATGTACTTCAAGATCCTCATGGTACGCATATGAACAGTCACAATCAAAGCGTGACTGAGATACATCATTCTTTAGATGACGACTTTACAACGAATATTATGGATTAAGAATACTGATCAGCGATACGGATTTGATATTTTTGGAACATCATGATGTCTTGCCGGCATCATTGAGAACTGTTGACCGCTTCTCTCTTGCAGTATACAAACCTATGTTTATGTATACTTGAATTTGGTGCAAATACTGTTATATGGAATATGGAATACGTCTTTGGATTATGGACGCGGATATTCTCTAATGGACGACGGTTGAATTATGAATGACGGACCGAACGCTTGTAATTAGCGGAAATGCCAGGCTAACTGGCGTGGTGATTGATTTGTGATATTACGTTATTTCACCCATATGGTGGCAGCCAGTTGGGTTGGTGGAGGGAGCCGGAAAGAGCCATCGATCGTCGGCAAGTAACTGGCAAACATTCGCACATGTACACGGGGTGGTCCCGAACTCACGACCTTCGTGACAATTATCCGGATTACTGTAACCATACGGCCACTGAAGCCATCTACAAGAGTCTGTGTAAAAACTACATTTATACCTCGCACATGTGCTTGTTATAACTAGAAGAACTATGACGTCATATGACCTGTGTTTTATATTTGCTGCTCCTCTCCCCTGAATACCGCTCTTCAGTGCCGGAAGGAAAGTTGAAACCCCGTGAGCGAACGGTCAAACATTTCAGTACTGAACAAGTAATAATCTCTTGTAATAGCTTCTTGCATCATTTCGATATGCTTTCATATCTGCCTTCCACCGATAGCCATTGCTGTGTTTCCCTTCTGTCTCAATCTTTTCTTGTCCTTTTTCAGGTATAAACATGACTCTTGGAGTCGGGGTTACTTTAAATTATTTGGGAAAACATATCAAGACTCGACTCTCTCTGGCCGCCAGCATTGCCATGCCCGGTGCTGCCTTTGCCACGTTTATTCTAGCGCCCTTGGTACGTACGGTATCTGTTGGACGAGTACAGACTTCAAGGAACTTTACTAATACTCGGTGGTCTGAACTTAAATATTATAGTTTGCGGGGCGTTTTTAAGGCCTCAGCCAAAAGCAGACCTAGCAGTGAAGATTCCGCCGAGTAACCTTTTAAAGAGAATAATCGTTAGAGAGAGAAGGGGCTCGAGAACAACTCTTCGAGAATTATTCGCTATTGAATTACTCCAGAAACCACTATTTGTTGGGTATCAACTCTTCACCCTCACCTCAATCGTTGCGGGAAACGTAATAATACAGTTTCTTCCTTCAAATGCCAAAGATTTGGGATTTCGTGGATACCAAACCGCCACTTTGCTATCTGCTCTAGGAGTAAGCGATGTTCTGGGAAGAGTTTTAACTGGGATGTTGGGAGACACCGGCTTGATTGAAAGATATAAAGATATAAAATATTGATGATTTCGTAGTACGTGATGGGCATTAGTGCGATCCTTAACACATTTTCTCAGACTTTCTGGTCACAATGTATTATCAGTGCCGTGGTGGGTGTTCAAACTGGAATATATTTCAGCTGTTTATCTGTAGTTCAGGTGGATTTCTTCGGACCAGAAGCTCTCAGCAAGTCTCAAGGCGTCAATCACCTCGCTCAAGGTACTGGGATGCTAATCGGAATACTTACTACAGGTAAGCGTTTCGTTGGATTCCTTAATATTCTGAATATAGTGCAGGTTAAGTTATGAATCTGCCTCGGTTTCGTATCTAGTGTTCTAGTTTTGCGATAACAGATTTATCCTGCCCTAGATTGGAGAGTGCGATAAAACTGTAATGTGCATAACCGCAGAGATAATATTCAGTCAATATTTAGTCGTGAAACAGCCGTCCAATTTGTCCCTTATGGGGCAATATTATTGAGTGAAATTTTAAAAGTTGGAGAAACTAAAGAGAAGAAAATTTATTTTGAATAACAACGTCTCAATTCCCAAATCAAGTACGGTTTCGTGGAAGGCTCCATCCGCATTTTAGGCACAAAACATTGCTTTGATGAGCGGTTAGAGCCTCCGATGAAACGTCATCAGAGTCAATATACGTATAATTCAATATGTGTACAAGACTATATTAGGTACGGTTTGGGAGCCCAGGAGACACTCGCCCGTCCACTGAAAGCTATAAACAGTATGCCAGTATGTTGGCTTCAACTCAGCAAAACGGTTCTTATGATAGGACCAATTGCTGGAGAGATAACTATACGCGAATACACGAAAAGAAAAAGTACTAGTCTATAATCATATCGAATTAAGAAATAATTCCATGTTTACTGCGGTAAAACATCTAGAATAGATCGCGCTGCAATAGGATGGGTCTAAGTTTGGTCAGATTGGTTGTGAGGTAGCATCTAATGGAATTAGATCCCACATGGGCTTCCTTTACAGGTAATAATGTTATGTGGTAAAACACATGGGGTGTGGTAGAATTTAAGATGACCACTGACCGAGTACCTTTAGGGGCTTTCCTTACATTGAGAGAAAATTGGGATCCACCATGATGCATAAAGGATTATCTAGAAGCTAGGGACCCCTGGTTCTCGGGTAAATTCTCCGAAATGGATAACTGGCAGTTAGAGACCCTTGGCCCTCAACAAGATACCACACGGAGTCGCCACGATTCCCTAGTTTCTCCACATGACTCCCCTGGTCACCCAGTAGATGTTGTGAGATCCCTGGCTCATGCATGTGGTTGACATTTCTTCCGCCTATCTGCTATTTGAGGCAGGTCATAGGAGTTTTATAACCCTATCTGGCCTGGGGTTTACAGCAGCCTGGTAGGGGGGACACTGGGGGGTGCGGAAAGTGTCCCCCCCCCGCCCCGGATATTTTTGCTATCCCTAAGGCTAACTCACCACACTATATATTTGGGTCAAGCTTTACAAAAAAATTCGTTTTTGGACGATTTTTCGAATTTTTTATTTATGTGTTTTCTTCGCAAAAACTGCATGATAAATTCGTAAATAAAAATTTGATATGAAACAAAATAGGTATTACCCCCTTTTCCACGTAAAAAAAGCTAAAATTTTGAAGAAATCTGACGAAAATATCACTTATATTTCTGGTACCCCCATTTTGAATTTACCCATGATCCTCTGCTCGGGGGTCATGGAAATAGGCTCAAAATTACCCCAATATGATAATCTAAAAAGTCACAGAGTTTCAGCTCTTCATTTTCCGTCGTTCCGGAGATAAGAGCAAAAAAACTACAGGTGGGAATTCCCTGATGATCCGTCTGATAACATTTGGGGGAATTCTGATGATTTCGTGGGGCATCCTGTTGATTCACTTGGGGTCTCGTCAAAGGTACCGTTGCTGGATTGCCCTTCAAGCACCACCACGATTCCCCTATTTCTCTCCGTGTATATCGTCCTGGCATCAAACCTATCGTAGCCAACAGCTAGCATACTCTGACTCAATCGGTTACTTGGAAATGAGATATTCCATATACAATACAAAAGAATTAAAGAACTTCCGCGTCCATAATCCAAGCTTTCGCTTTCCTTTTCCCTTTCGTGCTATTCTCTTATATGGGTTGCCCCCTCTACAAGAATCGTCATTATTTGTTTCCTCATCTTCCGGTTTTCATCGAAATTCTTTCTGACTTGGCGAAAAACTATCCTCAAATTTCATTCATCGAAATATGATCTTCCATTGGTCCTATGTTGAAAATTATTCAATGTACACGCATATGCAGAAACGAAAGAGAAACTATTAAACCAACAACAATATAGAGAAACCTATATATCCAGCAAAGGGAATAGCACTAATCAAACATTTTTCATTTAGTGAATTCAAATCTCTGCACAGAGGAAGCACCATGGCATTCTGGTTTTAGTGAATTCCAGAGAACCAGTATATGACAGACTTTTCGAATAGTTCAGAATGTGGAATGGTAATTTTCAAATTGTTATATGTGTGAGAACGGAGAATCCTATTACTAGGGATATTGGTCGAGAAAAGTTCTTTCGTATAATGCGGGTAGTGATCATTTAGAGATTTGTACACTGTCAGAGTCTCGTGGTATTTTACATACATTTCGATATTTTGCCATCCCAGAGTTTTGAATAATTCAACCGTAGAAGAAGTTTCCTGCAACTACATCAAAATAGAAGTCAAAGACTCTCGTAAGAGAATATATGATAACATTACATGATGTATACTTTCATTTTTACAGGCTATTTACGAGATCTGTCTGGTGACTATGGCCTACCTTTCATTGTCCTCGGTACCTTCTGTTTCGCTGCCGGTTCAATCCTGTTGACTGTTGCAGTATTACGCAGATTTAGATCGCCCGGGGCCGCTCAAATACACAGCAAACGACACGATGAGAAAATTGAACTTACAGAAATTACAAAATAGATTAATGCCTGCTTCTGATAAGTGAATCATGAAAATAACTATACAATAAAGAATATCAAGTACTTAAGTAAAGGAAACATTCATTATTTGTGAAGAGAAAAAACACTTAAAACTTAGGAAATTTTAACATTGTCCCCAGGTGGTGCTACCTATAAACGAATCGGCACAAAAACGTTCCCAAAAGATAACTTGAGGGAAGGTACCCACATACCAATGTGGAAATAATCCGTTCAGGTATTCAAAAATTACTGTCCGGAAATTCAATTTTACCTTGGCTTACAGGTGGCGCCACCTATAGGAGGATTGGCTCAAAAAAAAGCAATCCCAACCGAGATCTGGGGGCAAGATCCCCGGACATTGGACATTGATCTTCCCTTATATGTGTTGTAATTGAAACTGTTCAGTTTTACCAAAATGTTAACTTGACCCACAGGTGGCGCCACCTACAAGCAGATCGACATGAAACGCAATCCCTGGCGAGATCTTCAGGCAAGGTATCCATATACCAAATTTGGAAAGAATGCATTCAATTTTTCAATTGTTATTGTCCAAAACATATTTTAAATTGGCCCTCAAGGTGGCACCACTTATATGTTGATCGGCATGGAAAACAATGCCAAGCGAGATAATGAAGTGAGGTACCCACACACCAAATTTGGAAAGAATTGGTGCAGATTTTTAAAAGTTATTGTCTAGAAACACTTTTAACTTAGCCTTCAGTTGGCGCCACCTTTACTCGAATCGACACCAAAACAATCTCAAGCCAGATCTTGAGGCAAGGTACCCAAACACCAAATTTGGAAAGAGCAAGAATCCTTAAGGTTTTCAAAAGTTATTGCTTGGAAATGCAATTTCAACTTGACCACCAGGTGGCGCCACCTAGACGATTGGCACGAAAAACAATCCCAAGCAAGGTCTTGAAGCAAGGGACACACTTACCAAATTCGAAAACATTGGTCTTTGGCTGATAAACCCAGACCTGTTGGGGTTGCAATTCATTGAGGGGTAGCAGAATTATACTAACATTGCAGACTACACAGAAATTTCAACTTTCTGCCAAGAAAAAATGGATGTATAAGCTCAAACGCAATACATGAAAGTCGGGCGAGGGTTAGTTTTGGAGACGGAGTGTGGGACTTGGTGCCCGGGGTTAGGGCATACTCCCGAGGGTAGTGTTAGCTCCTGGAATATATGGAGATATGGGGTCGGGTGAACCTTAGTTTAGAAGATAGAGGGTTAGGCTCGGCGCCCCGGGGGTGGGGACATACTTTCGAGGGTAGTGGTAGGTGTGCTGACATGAACGCCACGGAAAGCTAGCTGCACATGAAACAACACTGACAACTGCATGCCATCATCTTTGAATCTGAGGGACCACAAGGTCAGAAATACAATTCAATCCAGGAAACTGATCATATTCACAGTGTGCATCCAAACTTTAGGGACTCAGTTTTAATTAATATACTAAGTTAAATGTGTGGACGTAAATATGGTTGATGCAAAAGCTTTAGGATAAATCATATGATTATTCGATAGCAAAATTGAAGGAAATGGTGTCCTTCATTTAAGGCCACACGAACTTCAAAACTAAGAGGGGTTCGGTACTGCGCGGAGTCTCGAGCAAGTTATTTCATATTATATTTCTGAAATAAAATATAGTTCGTGCAAAATCTTTGGAGTAGAATGTGGAATAGAATGATTTTACAGAAAAATTGAAGGAAATGGTGTCCTTCATTTAAGGCAACATGGAATTCAAAATTACGAGGGTTTCGGTTCTGCGGGGGTTCCCCGCCAGTTTTTTCATATTATATTTCTGAAATAAAATATGGTTCGCGAAAAATCTTTGGGGTAAATCATATGATGTGGAATAGAATGATTTAATAGCAAAATTGAAGGAGATGGAGTCCTTCATTTAAGGCGACACGAAATTCAAAACTAGCAGGGGCCCGGTACTGCAGGAACCTCCACCCGGTTATTTCATATTGTACTTCTGAAATAAAATAATGAAATAAATAACCTATTAGTAATTACTATAAAGGGTATAACTAACTTCACCTCTATACATGTAGAATCTCAACATCTGAATTTCTATAGATTTTGTTGGAGTTGTCTCTCGTGGACTTCATTAACCTTTATGATTCGTCCAGATTATATGATCAAAATTATTACATGAGACGTACAAATACAATACACCAGCCTTTTACTAGATCTTGACATATCCAGCTGCACTAGACCGAACTTTACCGTACCATCTGAGTGTCGTCTGTTTATTACAGTTAATTTTTTAACGCAGTGGTAACATCGATAGCATTGTCAGTTGACCGGTTTATTTGTAAGGTTATCGCTTTAGGCATTTATACATATTCTGTCCAATGCCCATCGGACTGGTACATGAATTCAATGTAATGAGCAGTACCCACATATATTATATACTATTACAGAAATTATAGTAATGATTCCTGTCAACAGATAACACACGAGACCATAAAATAGAATTTTGTAACAGTTTATTTCAGGAACAAGTATTTTGAGGTCTAGGTACAACTTAATACAGCCATTTTAAAAAAGTTACTCATTTAAAGACAATACTTTAATTTAAACTAAATCAATTGTATTCCTTAATTAATCTATTTTATTTCATTAAACAAATTAAAATAATTAAAACACATTAAAATAGAAGACCTGATTTATGAAGACAGACAAGCCAAAAACAAATTCCGTGATTACATGAACCAGTGCTTTAATGCAGGGAAAAAAGTTCGCTTCACGAAGGGAAAACTGTTCGTAGATGGGAAATTAATCCCTGAATCGGCCATCCAGTAAACTATATAGGCAGGTATTCAGACAGTCACCTGTGACAATTTACCTAATTTGGACAACATGCCCATCGGCAAGTTATTTATTCACTATCAAATATCTCTGTTGCCCAACACTATACTTATATTATGTGTAGCACACAAAACCATGTATATAGAGTCAATCCAGTGTAGTTCGAAATATATATCGAGCCTGATGTATTCTTGGAAAGATATCTCGAAAAACATAATCTATACCTTCTATACAGCATCGGCCTTTTTATATACGATATATTTGTATATTCCTATATTATATACAGTGATCTTATAAGCATTCCATCGCTACAAAACCTGTCTTGGCAGACAAATTCACATGCCCGATTCTTCTTTTTTTGAATGAAGTTGGTGGAAAATTAATGTAATTATACATAGCTATTTACCGAAGTGTCGTTCAAGACAGGGTTTTACATAAGCTAGCTCACAAATGATCACCAATATTGGGGTTGTGCACAATGAGTTTTAGGGGAAATGTGTCTTCCGTATAACCAGATTATAGCCAGCTTCTCCACTGGGTTTTTTTTTGTTTTGTTTTTTTTTTTGGTTTTTTCCTTCTCTCATCTTTGTTTTTCAGTCGAATCGTGAATTTGAATTCTTAAATGTCTTAATATTAAATAATTATTTGATCCCAAATGATATAAGTGGGACGTATATTTGACGTTCCTAAAAGTCCGTTACAAGAATTGCAACTATTATATAAATGGGCAAGCCTTTGGTGTAAGACCTCCAATAGAAAAGGTAATATCCTGGACAAAAGATTGACAATACAACTTGCAGCAGATCCTTTGTCAATTATATTTCGTGAGTCTTACACCAAATCGTTGCCTATAAATGGCCTTAAAGCTGGCAGTTTCTGGTGTAGTTTTAACAAATGTTTAGTTTACACAATGCCGACATGACTGGTCCCCTGATCTTCGTGTTATTTGTGTAATATTACATGTCAGTAAACCGGACTCACTGGGTAAATTGCTCTTATTCATTACAGGTACGGCCTATTGTAACTTATCCAACTGAGCCTCAAACCTACTCGTTAACTAAAACAATCCCTCTGTTATCACAAAATTGTTCCTGTATTCATGCACGGGTTTCTTTATTGACACATACTGTCAGTTTTTACACCGATTTCAACCATTGTTAGGCCACACTACGACTATTTTTCACAACCCAAGCTGACTATTCATTTAGATGAATGCTCTAAATTAGTTTCACTTGCACGTTTTGACTTTGTCAAACAAGTTTTTCTCTTGTTTTGGTATACTGAGGCATGTCCATAACACATTTCACACCGGGGCAGCTCGGGCACCTCGCATTTTTGACAAATGTTACGCTGTATTTTTTATTGTATTTTATACAGCGTTTTGTTTCTCTATACATGTAAATACCGCCCTTCACAAACTGAATGTTTTCTCTTATATGTAAATATGTTCTTTTGCAATACACCAAACTTGATTGTGCCACTTTTGCAGTACAACTTTTTCAACTATGACTTGCTCCTCTGCCAACCATCAACTATTCACTTCAATGCGCCAGTCTACAACAACATAAGCTATAGCTTATTCACCCTCAAGTCTACACGCATTTTAGATCCTACTGCAAAACAGCTGCGTCTTATTTTTATATTACTCACATTAGCCATACATCTTGCTCGCTCACATAGTTTATCTATTATCACCCTGTACAATTATGAATCTTTGGACTGAATTACCTTTCTCTGGGGATCCTATAATTTATAACGGAGCAGATTCTATATCCGATAAAGAATCATTATTGGCTGGATTCGAGAACATGTGTTTTAACCCCTTACAACTGAATATTTCGGAAAGCACTAATTATATAACAGATGAGACGGAGAGTGAAAATACTCACTTTAACCATATCAGCACCCACCAATCTAACTATTACTTTGAAGAACAAGCTCGATCAGTTTTAATGTCTCTCGCCTCACAAGACAATTCCTTCTCAGTCCTTCATATTAACGCTAGAAGCCTCAAAAAGCACTTTACAGAGATCTTAAGTTTATTACACGATCTTCAATTTAAGTTTTCTGCCATCGGCATATCTGAAAGCTGGCTGGACCCAATCACAGAAGAGTTGTATACTATCCCAGGTTACAAACCATTTCCAATTTCTAGGAGTAACAAACGAGGGGGCGGTGTCATACTATATATCAGAGACACTATAACAAAATGCTCCATACGTGAAGACATCTCACATATTGATTGTAATGGAGAATATGAGTCCTTATTTATTGAAATCACTGAACATACTGATACATTTGTCTTAGGAATTATCTATCGCCCACCTGGTAAAAATGTTGACCATTTTAACACCAACTTGCTCAATATTTTGAATACTCTTAAACCAGAAAAGAAAAAATGCATTATTGTCGATGACTTTAATATAGATTTATTCAAAACGCAATGTCATAATCCCTCAAAACAATTTTACGAAACCATGAAATCATTTTATTTTTTCCCCAAAATAACCAAACCCACCCGTGTGAAGTCACATTCAGCAACCCTAATCGACCATATATTCACAAATTTCCATGAAGATGATCTCTGCTCTGGTATTCTCTTCTCTGATATCTCTGATCACTTCCCAATCTTCCATGTTACCAAAAGTCCACTAGCAACGAGCACAAATACTATCAAAACGCAACATAGGCTAATAAACTCGAGCCAGAAATCTACTTTCGTAGACAGAATGAAATCAACTGACTGGAACATAGAAACATCGCAAATTGATTCCGAAACTGCTTTTCAGACATTCAATGAGAAATTCAATGTGATATATGATGAATGCTTTCCTGTTATTACGAAACATCACGCAAAATTACGAATCCTAAAACCTTGGGTATCACCAGCCCTCTTAAACTCTATACGTGAGAAAAATAGACTTTACAGACTCCATTTGACAAATAAAAACCTTGATGCTACGAGTAAATACAAAGTTTATCGTAATAAATTAAATCACACCCTGAGAAACGCTAAGAAAAATTATTACGGAGACAAATTTAACGAATTTAATGACAATATAAAAAACACCTGGAAAACGATAAACGAGTTATTACATAAACGCAAATCATGCACATTGCCACAAACTATTCAAATGCATGACCATGATACATCAAATCCTTTAGATATTGCAAATCATATGAATGACTACTTCTGTAACGTTGCCTCACACTTAGCCGCCAAGATTCCAAACACCCCCGCACGATTTGAACAATATCTTGATGATGATTTCCATAACGAACTTCTCTTATCTCCATGCACACCACAAGAAATTATCAAAACGATCAGCGAACTAAAGAGTGGTGCGCCTGGGGTTGACGGAATTCAAATGTCACTAATCAAACCGGTTTCCTCTTACATAGCTGCCCCGATTTCTTCCATCATGAACTTGTCTTTCCAAACAGGAATTGTTCCTGATAGTTTAAAGATTGCTAAAGTCACACCAGTTTTTAAAGCTGGAGACAGCAATTCCGTCTCGAACTATAGACCCATTTCTGTGTTGCCCTGTTTTAGCAAGGTCCTCGAGAAACTTGTCGCCAATAGGATCACCACCTTTTTAGAGACTAATGATATAATCTGTCCTAACCAGTTTGGTTTCCGCGCGAACCACTCGACTTGTTTAGCTGCACTTTCTTTGTACGACCAGTTAATTCAAGCAAAAGAAGCGAATAAATTCAGCATAACTACATTCCTTGATTTATCGAAAGCTTTTGACACCGTGAATCACGATATTCTCCTACATAAACTGAATTATTATGGTCTCAGGGGAACAGTTAATGACTGGTTCCGAAGTTACCTTTCCTCTAGATCTCAGTGTGTATCCCTCAATGGCATTTTGTCAACGTCTAAACCAATCACTTGTGGTGTGCCCCAGGGCTCAATACTTGGTCCTCTACTTTTCTTGATTTATATCAACGACATATTAAAAACTACCAATATCCTAAGCATTATCCTCTTTGCCGATGACACTAGTGCTACATATTCTCATGCAGATGTCTCCGTACTAGTTGAAACAATGTCTAATGAGCTCAACAAACTTAAAGATTGGCTCTCCTGCAATAAACTATCACTCAATATTCAAAAACCTAGTCGAACTATTGCACCAACCTTTCCGAAACTTATTCTATCTGAACAAGAGATTGGTCGTGTCAACATTCTTAAATTTCTCGGTATATATTTTAATGATAAACTAAGCTGGCAAACACATATTGATTACTTGTGCTCCAAACTCTCGAGAAATGTTGGTGTAATAAATCATATTAAACACTGCCTTAATAAGAAGACGTTGATACTTCTTTACTACACACTATTCTATTCTTATATTACTTACTGCAGCATAGTATGGGCGAATACCTATCCGTCGCACCTTCAAGGGTTGGTCCTCTTACAAAAACGACTTATCAGAATCATTACTCTAAGCGACAAACATACACATACTGCACCGCTCTTCAAAGAAATGAAAATACTTCCTATATCTAAATTGAATGACTATTGTAATCTATTATTCTGTCACAAATTTATACACCACTCTGCTTTTCTTCCTATTTTGTATCGTTACTATTTCGTGAGGCAATCAGCAATACATCAATATCCAACCCGTAATTCTCATATGAACCTATACCGACATTTATGTCACTCACAACTAACATTCCACACTGTTAAATTAAAAGGTCCACGTCTATGGAACACTCTGCCAACTGATCTCAAAACAATCTCCTCCAAATCACTATTTAAGAGGGAAATTACTACATACCTTATGCATCAATTATCTTTGTAATTATTATATTTTTATAAGTTTCTGTACATCGTTATATATATTTGTGCTAAGAAGTCTTTATAGCCTTGATTATTATGTAGAGTCCTTGGCAAAATATAAGTAACTATGCTTCTAATTGAGTATCATGCTAACTAGTTCCAGAATACTGCTTGTATATATGTCACTGTATAACCTGTTGTCTTTATTCATCGCTAACTTTCTCATATTCTACTCTCGCTGTACTAATTAACATTACTATTACTATGGGATAAAACAAGCCCTTCGGGGTTTTACTCCCGCCACGATAAAAATGTCATATATTCTATGTTCAAATATTTATATATTCATATCTGGTGAATAAAGCTTCAATCAATCAAATCTGCATACATGTGAAGGAGTATTTTAATTCTGAATCCAATAGATGCACAGCGAAAATCTCCAAAAGGAAATAATATACATGTTAATAGCGCTCCAGAATATGTTTTATTGCGCCACTGTATATGTTGAAGCTCAACATCTAAAATGTAGTTGTCTTTGGTGGGCACCGCTATTAATTAATTGGATTTCATTACAAAGTCTCGAGAATATTCATAATTCACCTGCACATAAACGGCAGTACATAAATGATGTCTGATTGATACTGAATCACTAGTTATATATGTATATATAGACATTATCACTATAATGTCCACGAACTACAACTCGGGTTGCTTCAACGAAAAAACGATTAGTTCACAAAGTATTCCGTCAAATGGAATTATACTGATTAGTTAATGTTTCGTTGGAGTTGTCTCCCGTGGACTTCCATACCAAGTTTGACATTGACAAATATATTTTTTTTCACCAGATCTGTATACATATTGAAAACCTACATGATGGTTGAGCAAATTATTACTGAGCATTTTTCGTACACGTCTCAGAAAACCTTTAAGACTATGATATGTGTGGGAAAGCTAACTAATACCGGTCGTATATTGTATAAATATGTTTCAAAAGTCACCGCTACTAAAACATGCATGTACAATGAGTGAATTTCTATAGATTTTGCTGTTTCTCGTGTGCTTCTATGTTGTAAAATTAGTAGCCTGTGTGGACATTGTCCAAATAATATTTTCTCACTTCTTATATGCTGAATATAACTAACTCCACCACTATACGTGTAGAAGCTCAACATCTGAATTACTATAGATTTCGTTGGTGTTGTCTCCCGTGAACTTCCATACTATACAATTATTAGCTTTTATGGACAATGTCCAAATGATGATGATGTCCAAATGATATTTTCTCTTTAGAACTGCAAACATATTAAAAACCTATATGATGGCAGAGAAAATTATTACCAAATGATTATCATACAAAAGTCTCACAAAACCAATGCGTGTTATATAGGAAAGCAATTTACTACCGATCATGTATTGTATAAATATTATTTCAATTTTATAGTCAGTGCTACTAATATGGCATGTAGAGTGACTGACTAAATCTCTACAGTATTGCACCCTATTTGTTTTACATGAGCAGTGTGACTAACGTCACAGGACCTACGAAGTAGGGTAGGCATTAGGACTCCAACGCGAACTGAACTCTTGGAAATCTCCACCCCCAGTTGAAATCCTGCCTATATTAAGATGGGCACTGCCCAAGTCAGAATCACCAGAAATTTTTATCAAAAGTAGGTCAGCTCAGAACTTGTTGGTAACAGTCTCAGAACTTGTTGGTAACAGTCCCCTAATGCATCTTCATGCCAAAAATCAAGGTTCTAATGTCAACGGCTCTCCTTATTTTGCCGACGAAAGGATTCGGATGGACTGACTCACTGAGTACCGGACAATTTGCAATCTGTAGCCTACTTCGTAGGAACATTGATTTGCTGAGGATATGTATATATGCTGATTTGTTAATGGTGCTTTAGAGTACAACTAACCCAACCACTACACATGTAGAAACTCAATATTTGAATTTCTATAGATTTTGCTGGAGTTGTCTCCCTTGGAGCTCTAAACAATAAAACTATTAGTTTTTATAGATATTGTCCAAATGATATTTTCTCTTCCAATCTCCATACGTACTGGAAACCAGTATGATAGCAGAGCAAATTATTACCGCTCCTCTATTACCGGGAATTTATCCGTAATAAATTAATATTTAATCAAAACAAAAATTTGATTACTTCAACTATATTGTCTGTACAAAGTAGACTGTCAAATGTATGATAACATGATAATAAGTCCGTCTAAGAAATGTAAAATGCCAAAGCACAATGATTTATCTATTTCCGGAATCCCTATCGAAGAAGTAAACCAATTTAAATTTCTTGGAGTAATGGAGTAACAACAAATTAAACTGGCTCTCTAATATTGCGGATATAAGGAACAAGGTTAGCAGGAATATAGGGATAATTCGTCATATTAAGGATAATTTGAATAGAAAAACTCTTTTCATTCTATACTACTCACTTATATATCCATATTTATCATATTGCAATATCGTTTGGGGAAATACTTATCCTACCCATCTTCAACCGTTGCTGCTGTTACAAAAAAGGCTATACGTTTAATCACATTTTCGTCAAAATTCCTACGAAGTAGGCTACAGATCGCAAATTGTCCGGTAATGAGTGAGTCCATCCGAATCCTTTCGTCGGCAAAATAAGGAGAACCATTGACATTAGAACCTTGATTTTTGGCATGAACGTGCATTAGGGCATTGTTACCAGCAAGTTCTGATCTGAAATAATTCTGATTTAAATTAGATTGATAATTAACACTTCAGTATATTGTTATAGATATCTGTGAACTGTAGCCTTTAACGTGTATCCTATTTCACATTGGCCACATCAGCTTCAAATTCAGGTCAAATTACCCACAGCTAAAAATACCCTGTCCCACTGTATGTCTTTGTACCGGTTATGCTCAGGAGAATGACATGTAGGTGTTGTCTTTGAATTACCGTAAACTACATAAATGCTACCTTTCTACTATAGTACTATATTAAAAATAATGCGATTCAAAAAGTTGTTTTGATCCTGGACAAGGGCACTGAAAACCATTAAAGATATGTAAATGTATTTTCACACGTAAAGCTTGAAATCTACTGAACCTATATTATTCAATCTGTTTCCTTTAATTAAAAAATTGTAAAATTAAATCGGCGATCGTTATTTATTTTGGAATGAAGGCGCATTAGGAGACTGTTACCAACAAGTTCTGAGCTGACCTACTTTTGATGAAAATTTCTGGTGATTTTTGATGAAAATCACTGGCGATTCTGACTTGGGCGGTGCCCATCTTAATATAGGCAGGATTTCAACTGGGGGTGGGGATTTCCAAGAGTTCAGTTCGCGTTCGAGTCCTAATGCTTACTGTACTTCGTAGGTCCTGTGACGTTAGTCACACTGCTCATGTATGACAATACCGCCCCATTATTCCAAAAATTACAAATATTGTCCATGAAACAAATGAACGACTACCAGGTGTTAATTATTGTTGACAAATTTTTCAATCACACAGACCTAATTCCAAACACTTTCAGATCATATTTTTCAAAATTATCTGCTGTCCACAGCAGAAAGGCTAAATTAAATGTATATCGCTATTTTTACTACTCTGACTTATCTTTTTATAGTACTAAAATAAAGGGTCCTAAAATTTGTTTTATACAAAATTGAAATTTCTCACTATGATAGAATTTACCGCATATTATCATCTTTGTAAATATAATTATTATTTTGGGATAAAACAAACCCCTCGGGGTTTTCATCCCGCCACTATTATATTTTGTTTACTAAGCATTATTGTTATTCATGGTGAATAAAAATCAAATCAAATCAAATCAAATGTAATTATATATAACGGTGTCAATTAATTTCATCGCTATATATGTCGAATCTCAACATATGAATTACTATAGATTTTACTAAGACTTCGATATTGGAACCTTTCCAAATTATTTCATATTAGATTTGCTATGTGCGCAGAGCTACTCAATTCTAGTCTCGAGTATTTGCTTATTGTAAATCCACTGGAATCATAAACTTTAGTAATCAACGCCGCTGGTTACATGTATATGTTGCTCTGCTAAGGGTATATTTAACAGTCGCTTAATATGTCTGTATGCTGTTGCTATGCGAACATACTAGGTTAAACTATCTGATTGGTCTTTACGTTAAGGATGTCCGTTGGTGGTTATATTTTGGGGTTTTGCCCCCATTCTATTATAAAAGATTAGAAAACCATTTAGTCAAAGATCTGATCAGCGGAATGTATGGTAAATTCTGAGAGATATTGGTTATACCAGTCTTCTCATTTCTACGTTTTCATACATATTTTAAAAGGTTACTTTAATATCCCCAGTGGTCATTCTTAACTCACTACCTGTGCCGAGATCTATTATATATTCAACTGCGTGTATTTAAACTACACTTTTCCATGATATAACCTCCCAGCAAGAAGTTGTCTTGAAGGAAAATATAAACATAATACGGACAATGGTCATTTTATATTTTATATAGGTTTGGTGTTATGCTTTCCATATGTATAATTTTTTTGTACTTTTTTGTTATACTTTTGTCGATCCATATCTATATATATATAGCTGTGTTAGATCAAAGATTGCTTGTGAAAATGGGTTATACTGTACTCACATTTAATAGAAAGAATAGATAACATAGATCCTGAAGCTGTTCCATTCCCAAATCTCTTTATCTTTCCTTCCATTTTCTAACGAAGACTCGCTACCGAAACTTATCGATATAACTACCACTACGAATCCCGAAATAGATTTTGCATTCATTAGTAATAAATGTTTAAATCAAGACTTAAAACCAATTTAATTAAATCCCTATAACCTGTTCCCACGTTTTAAAGTTTCACTATAATTCAGTGTAGTCTTTATATAAGCACCAACTGCCCGTGTCATGGATATGAATATATATATATACAGTCAATTACTAATTGTATATCTCAGATTAGCGTAAATTTACTTTTTTGGGGATAGAGCAAGCCCCTTGTGATTTTATTCCCGCCGCATTTAATATGTTTACCTTTGTAAATCAACCGTGTTATTGGTGAATAAAATTTTATTCATTCATTCAAGGTATATATTGTTGGTGATTCGGCATGTGTGTGTGTATGAACAATGTACACTGCATCACGAACCTTATAGTCCATGAGACAGACCAGATATTGGTACAACCTGGGGTGGCAAATTCTCATTATGTTTTTTTGGAAGTTCTATATCCATAGATGCAAAAAAAAACTTTGAAAGCAATCCGGGACACACAGCTTAATGGTAGTAATCACCTCTTAAAGACGGACAACCGAGTCCAATCTGAGGGACCAGATGTGGGGGTAGGGGAAATACAAAGTTGAATAACTTTGCAGGTAATGGTGATATAGGGACATTTGGCCACTCGAAATGTTGGTAATCTGATCCTCTATATGTTGGTATCTGTTATATGCTAATATCTCATTATGTAGGTCACCAGAGATCAAAAGGTCACACAATCTGACCCCTGTCTAAAACGTGACCACCTGTAGGAAAACTCGCTGCAGATACCATACCAATAGGACTTTCTTAACCTAAATGGTTTCAAATGGAAGCCAAGAAGTACCCAAGTCTATAATAAGTCTAAATAAGTGGAGTTTATTATTATTTAGACTGTGACACAGAACTATTTTTGACGCATTTTCAAAAATGTTCTTTTTATTGCGCTAAAAACAGGCAAAATTGTATGAAGTTGGAAAGCTTGAAATTAGTTGCATATTTTGACAAATAACTACTCCAAATGCTAATGGTCATGTCTTAGGTCTATTCAGGGATCAGTTAAGCTACATTTCGAGGTAATTAGGTCACCAGAGGTCATGGTCAAAGATTGTCAATTATTAATTTTCTACATTTTTACTTGGGACTTTCATATTACAATGTATTTACATTGCAACCAGATTCAAGTATAGAGCATCAGAGCCATCGCTGGTGCACCATGTATCCTATAGCCCGTATGACATAGGGTAAACCAGGGTGCGAGTGCACCAGGTATGGGTGTCCGCAGGGGTCAACGGTCAATCGTCCTTCAAATCCCCTTTATCGCTCGCTAAGGCTCTAAGACGGGCGTTAAGGCGTAAAGATAGGGCGTTAAGGCGTTGAGACGGGACGACGGGCGTTGACGGCGTCGCTGCGTTTCGATGTATTGGTGGCAATTCCATGAAATCAGAGCTTCTGAGCTAGTTCACCAGGGCGTTGAAGCGTTAAAGGTGAAATACAAAGGTTCGTCTAAATCACTTGATATTTGCAGTAAGATTGGAGAAATAATGTGTATATTAATTTCATTTCAGTTTTCAAACATTTGCTTAAGCCTAATAAAGTTAAAAACTAAAAACTGTAACACTGAGAACCGAAACGAAATTCGATCCGTGCATGATTACCTCCCCCTGTGGGCGCTGCGATCCGTGACGTAGCAGTGGGACCAGACACAGTCTGCATAGCGTGATGGCATTGCATTGTATGGAAATAGCTCACATAGATACGCTAGGCTATCACTCACGAAGCCCTTGCTTGTGTCATTCACGTTCACTGAAACGCACTAACAGGTTGGTCATCATTCGCTCCAGGGGATAAAAGAAAAATTCGGAACTTATCAATCTGTATTTCCGATTCTCTCGGTTTGACTGTCGCCCACGGCCCCTGCAGTGTCGCTGATCCTATTGTTGTCTGCTGGTTCTTTGTTCACAATAAGTTCGTGTTGGTAAGGGCGGGGGGCACCCAAGCACTAACCATTGCCGTGAGTTCCTCTTCAGAAGAAGAGGAAGAACTGTTAGAAAATTCCTCCACATCGCTGTCGCTGTCTACATTCATGTTAGCCACCATTTTTGAGAGTGGCTCAACTATGACGTCACAGCCTCTGGTGGAAAAGCTCCGAATCAAGGGGAGATAAACGATGCACTGTTTTGATGCCGCTGATCATACACGTGTTTTATTTCTCTTTAAAAAATAAAACTTACCACCAGATTTCGTTCATTGATGGCTGTATAATTTATTATCATCATAAAAAAGAAAGGGAAATGCTTTTTTCTTACTTTTATTACCTTTGCATTTCACCTTTAAGCTAAGCGTTGATGGGTGTTACTGTCTATAAAAGCAAGTGTATTCCCAAAACACGCACAGTCGACGTTCAACTGTCAAAATGGCTTATACTTGCTCTAAGTGCGAACGATACGATATGATGCGACACGAGAAAAATATACATGGGATTGAAGACTTCGAGGCACAAGAACCCGGTGCAGAGACTGATGAGAGTCCATCGACTGATACCGAAACAGAGATTGCTGAGAATCTATCTAGTGATACGGAGAGCTTGACCTCAGATAGTCAGCCTACGTCCGAGGAAATCGAGGCAGAATATACCTTCTGGGATCGTATTGTGAGAGCAGCTATCAATACTCACGCTGCAGCAATCAAGGACGCCGGACAGGATAACTTACAACAGACATGCACCCAAATACGCCTCTGCATCACGAAAACAGCCTTGACGATCTATGAACAGTATACCTTACTATCGCTTGAAAGGAAAGGCTACGCCACGCACAGGTCCATCATGAAGACCAAGCGTCACTTGAAAGAAGATATGGGGCTACCACCCACCGAGGCCCTGGAAAATGCAATCAGGATGCGCAAACAACTCTTTCAGGACATGCTGCCTCAGTGGTATCCTGAGCTGCCCAACGATGGGCTGATGGGGCCAAAATGGTTCAAATGAACTCCCAGAGTGAGTGAGTGAGTGAGTGAGGCATGCCCAACGCCCGTCTTAACGCATGGACGCACTAACGATGGTGAGTGAGTTTAGGAGTAGTAGCCAAAGTGGACATTTTGGAGGTTTGAAGGAAGATGATTGGGGTAAAAATGGACCATTCTGGGTCCGCATGCGTTGTGTGAAGTGGCATCTTGTAGCAACGCCCGCCAACGCCAAGCTCAACGCTTCAACGCCCTGGTGAATTAGCCCAAAAGCTCTGATTTTCATGGAATTGTCACTAATTCATTGGAAATGCAGTGACGCCCGTCAACGCCCGCAATTACGCCTTAATGCCCTGGCATAACGCCTTGACGCCATGATATAGACGGAGAGAGAACAACAAGGATGACAGATGAGAGAATAACAATAACAACGTTTTCATATAGTTTATTCTCTCCAATGTTACATCATACCCACGCTGGGGGAGCCGCGTTGGGCATGTTTACAATTCAAGAAGACTCTTGTCCGATCAGAGGCCGCCATTTGGCGCTGCATCTGTCATATTCTCGGCTGCTCTTGTCCAATCAGAAGCCGTCCTTTGAGAAAGTTCCATCTTTGCTCGGTGTGATCTAAGCATCATCGGGCAGTTCAGGATACCACTGAGGCAGCATGTCATGAAAGAGTTGTTTGCGCATCCTGATCGCATTTTCCAGGGCCTCGGTGTGTGGTAGCCCCATATCCTCTTCCAAGTGACGCTTGGTCTTCATGATGGACCTGGGCGTGGGGTCGCCTTTCATTTCAAGCGGTAGTAAGCTATACTGTTCATAAATCGCCATGGCTGTTTTCCTGATGCAGGGGCGCATTTGGGTGTATGCCTGTTGTAAGTTATCCTGTCCGGCGTCCTCGATTGCTGCAGCGTGAGTATTGATAGCTGCTCTCACAATACGATCCCAGAAGGTAGGTTCTGCCTCAATTTCCTCGGACGTAGGCGGACTATCTGAGGTCAAGCTCCCCATATCACTAGATAGACTCTCAGCAATCTCTGCTTCGGTATCAGTCGATGGACTCTCATCAGTCTCTGTATCGGCTTCTTGTGCCTCGGAGTCTTCAATCCCATGTATATTTTTCTCGTGTCGCATCATATCGTAACGTCTGGTGAACGTGCGTTCACACTTAGAGCAAGTATAAACCATGTTGACGGTTGAATGTCGACTGTTTTGAGAATACACTTGCTTTTTTAGACAGTAACGCACATCAACGCTTAGCTTAACGCTTCAACGCCCTGGTGAACTAGCTCAGAAGCTCTGATTTTCATGGAATTGCCACCAATACATCGAAATGCAGTGACGCTCGTCAACGCCCGTCGTTACGCCTTAACGCCCGTCTCAACGCCTTAACGCCCTATCTTTACGCCTTAACGCCCGTCTCAGCGCCTTAACGAGCGATAAAGGGGATTTTGAGGGCGATTGATCTTTGATTCCTGTGGACACCCATACCTTGTGCACTCCCACCCTGGTTTACCCTATGCCTTACGGGCTATACGGTACAGGGTGCACCAGCGATGTCTCTGATGCTCTGTACTTGAAACTGGTTGCAATGTAAATACACTGTAATATGAAATTACAACACATATAAGGGAAGTTGCCGACATACTGACAGAGCCACATGACTCCACAGTATAGTCTTCCCGTTAACCTATTCTAAAGCACATACCAAGAATCTAACGATTCGTGATATGTGTTGTATCTCAGGTACGCTTTTATTGTACCTGTTTATGTGGCCAATTGGATGATATGACCACACGGCCCTTAGCACCGGCATAAGCGGTATTAGATACAAATCTAGAGAGCTATGATGGAAATGCTCTAACAACTCGTATATTGGTAATTGGTGAGCTGTTTCGCTGTGACAAGTCCCAAGCAAAAATGGAGAAAATTAATAATTGACAATCTTTGAACTTGACCTCTGGTGACCTAATTACCTCGAAATGTAGCTTAATTAATCCCTGAATAGATCTCAGACATGGCCATTAGCATTTGGAGTAGTTATTTGTCAAAATATGCAACTAATTTCAAGCTGTCCAACTTCATACAATTTTGCCTGTTTTTTGCGCAATACAATGACCATTTTTGAAAATGCGTCAAAATCAGTTCGGTGCCACAGTCTAAATAATAATAAACTCCACTTATTTATACTTATTATAGACTTGGGTATTTCTTGGCTTCCATTTGAACCCATTTAGGTTAAGAAATTCCCATTGGTATGGTATCTGCAGCGAGTTTTCCTACAGGTAGTCACGTTTTAGACAGGGGTCAGATTTCGTGACCTTTTGACCTCTGGTGACCTACATAATTGACATATTAGCATATAACAGATACCAACTTATAGAGGGTCAAATTACCAACATTACGAGTGGCCAAATGGCACTATATCACCATTACTTGCAAATATGTTCAACTTTATATTTCCCCTACCCCCAAATCTGGTCCCTCAGATTGGACACCGGTGTCCGTCTTTAAGAGGTGATTACTACCACTAAGCTGTGCGTCTCGGATTGCTTTCAAAGTTGTTTTGCATCTAAGGATATAGGATTTTCAAAAAAACATAATAAGAATGTGGCACCCCAGGTGGTACCAATTGATGACATTTTGGGGTCTGGCTTATGGACTATTAGGTAGGTTTTGATGACATGAGGCTGAGAAGCTGTGGATAGGAAATATTTTAACGTTTGGTGCCCCAGGGGTGTGGTCATTCCCCCGAGGGTAGTGCATAGGTTGAATAAATGTAGCATCATGTAATCTTCCAGAATATATGGGAATTAGGTGGGGCTTAGTTCAGGATTACAAGCGTCTAGTCCGTCATCCATAATTCAGCCGTCGTCCATTAGAGAATATCCGCGTCCATAATCCAAAGACCTATTCCATATTCCATATAACAGTATTAGCACCAAAATCAAAAAGACAATCATAGTATACATAAACATAGGCTTGTTTCCTGCAAGAGAGAAGCGGTCAACAGTTTTCAATGATGCCGGCAAGACATCATGATGTTCCAAAAATATCAAATCCGTATCGCTGATCAGTATTCTTAATCCATAATTCGTTGTAAAGTCGTCATCTAAAGAATGATGTATCTCAGCCACGCTCTGATTGTGACTGTTCATATGAGTACCATGAAGATCTTGAAGTACATGGATTCATACGGCCCCTAGCCCCGGGTTAAGCGGAATTAGACACAAGTTACGAAACGTAGCGCCATAGATCTTGCACGCTACGTTCGTATTTTATTATCAGCATGCGATATGTATCGCCAAATTTGAGAAACTTTGAGTGGAGGCGTTTGGTGGAATAGCCCTGTTTTATAAGTTTCTGTAACAATGTTTTGTGACGTTGATTAAAATCGTCACATTTAACACAGGATCTAGCAAATGCTACTAAGCGAGATATGTATACGCCATATGCAGGTCCCACTGGAATATTACTGTCCAGAAAGGGATAGTTTACGATATCGAAATTGTAATCATCTCTTTTGTCATGAAGTCGACGAGAGAGAATGCCCGCTTCATTTTTATAGAGATATAGATCTAAATATGATGTGCCTGTAGGGCTGTCTGTAGTTTCCTTCAAATCCAGTGAAGGTGGATATATATCCTTCACTGCGTCATTTATATAGCGATTATCCACAGCGAGAAGGAGACACAGCAGACCGAGAAGCTGTGGGCAGAAACAATTTTCGGATAGGGACAGGGAGGAGAACAAGGGTAGGAACAGGAACACGGACATGCACAGACATCATTTTGATCATTATATCGAGCTTTCCGCAGCTAAAGCTACAGGCTCGATAAAGTTCAGGTTTTTTCAGGAATTATTGTCCGGAAATGAGATTTTAACTGAAGGTAGATCAGTACCAAAAAAATCACATGGTCTTGTTACCTGTACCTCCTGGATTTGGCACTGAGATGTCAGTGGCTTAAAAATCGGCAAGGCCACTGTCTGTCATTTGTGGGGAAATGCATATACAGGTACATGTTCAGGGGCCTAATATCACCATACTGTGCACAATTGAACGGCATAGCTGTGAACCAGAAACTGACTGCACTTTAAATGCAACTGAATTCAGAGGTCACACATTGACCTGAGTGAGTCATGACTGTGAACCAATCATTGGTGTGTTATCTTTGCAAATGAGAAAAAATTTGACCCAAACGCAGACATCCACTTTACCATAGGTCCAGATGGAAATTTTGCATATAATAGAAATTATTGAAACAAAACAAGTATCCAGTTTCGAACAGAGCTGAAAAACAATAGGTGTCTGCCCCTAGACGGGAGTAATATGCAAAACAAATTTGAAGTTGATTGACGAAGGCATTCGGAAGTTATCCGACGGAAAAGATTGAACAAAAGAGAAATTTGCATATAAGAGGATTTGTAGAAAAACGGCAGGACCAATATGCATCACAAATTAGAAGTGGATTGACAAAGTCATTCAAACGTTATCCGAGTGGGGGAAAGAAGATGCGGAAGAAGCGAAAGAAAGAAGAAACTGACAAACGCATAATTATATACACCCTGTATGATAACAGATACAACATTGAATCTCCTTGTAGTCTGAATGTTCAGCATTGATTGATCAACATAGTACTGCAATAAGGTGAAAAGATTCTGCACTTTGAGGTAAAAGCATGAAACTTGGCACATTTATAGTACTCGATCGGCTGATTAAAATTTGCTATAGGCCCACTTGAAATCATTCCAAGAATTCAATTTCAAGATGGCCGCCATTGTAAAGTAGATATCAGGAGGTCATATGAGATCCCAAATTTTTACACCAAAGGATAGGGAATCGAAACTTTCTGTGACATATCTTGGACTCATCGCTCCATGATCAGGTCATTTCGACGTCAAATAACACCCAAAGATGGCCAAAAGATGGGCCTTAAAACAGTTTAAAACATTTTTGTGTGAAATTCCTTGTGAAAGAAATTAGTATCAAATCTTAAGTAGTTCTACGGGGTGAATTCAGTTTTTTTGTTTGTGAATTTTGGCAACATCCATTTTCTTACAGACTGGACCTTCCCGATCAAGATAATTGTTGGTCAGAGGTTTTCTTTTTCGAGTTTGAAGTAGTTTAAGTTAACCCTTTCTGGCCTGGGTGATAGAGGGCTCGGAAATTTAGTGTCCTTTTGAACATTCGCGGTATCACCAGAATGATTAAGAATCGAGAGCAAAAGACTTTCCGTAGTTTTGGAATATTATATTTGGCTAATTTTGAGCCTATTTCTGTAATTCCAGTGATTAACCATCATGCGTTAATTCAAAATGGCGCTCATATGGGTTCATCCATAAATCGCCGTTTTAGGTTATTCATATAATAGGCATTATTCTTAGCCCATTGTGCAAATTAGTTAACACAAAGGAATCTCCCGAATCAAAATGGCGGACAGGTGGGGTAACCTGAAAATCACATTTGTCATGTTGCTCGTGTAGATCAATGCATTATTCTTACCTCACTGCGCAAAGGAGATGTTATTGTAAGGCGGGCTTTTTGCCCACAGCCAGCCGACTCATAGAAATGTACATTTCTTCTCTCCATCTGTCAGTCAAAATGCAATGTACAACTTGTCGTCGGCGGCAACTGCCAATCAACGGAGCGAATGATCGTTCGATTTCAACGTTTGCCTTGCCCGTAATGTCCACACGGTATCGTGTTATCGGTAAACAATATTTATTTTACTTTTAATTGGTTCATAATGATAGCCTAAAATCTTATTTCGGATATACTGAATGCAATTTTTCTTTACAAAAATGAGAAAGATTGAAATAACTTGTCGACGTCACACATGTTGCCCTCCTGGGATTCGAACTCGGTAAAAGAAAATTTCGAGGCGCTTGCGATCCAACGTGCGTATCCACTACACCACGACATACGAACAACTGTAACGGGCTATTTTGTCACTTTATTCTACTTACGAAAACTTCAAACGTTATGAATCATAACTTTTCATTTTTTAGTATGAAGGACTCCTTGGACCAAAAAGATCTTCCAGCAGTGGGGATATAATGTTACCACACAACACCAGGTTAAATGGCGTTTTGGTCCAAGGGGTCCTTCGCGTCTAAATGCGTGTCTGAAGGACTCGATTTAGACCCTTTTTTCACGAAATAGCACAAACTGTGGATTTCAGTTTCATGTGATAACTATAATCATAACGCAATCACACTAAAACTTTCACATATTGTGTACTTATATTTTCTCTTGCCGTTACATTAAAACATAAGTGTTTTTAGGACATTTTATTTTTTCGATTTCAACCGCACCACGTATAGGCGAAAATCCCGCCTTATCGTACCATCACCTTTATGTTTTAATCCGATCGAGTTGAACGATATTGACCATTCTAAAGTTCTCACAGATGATAACGATTTGGAAATTGCCCACTGGAATGATATTAATGTTCACCAGTCAAAATATTATACAGACACCTCTTTTATTGAAGAAACTGATCTTCTGCCCTCCATTAGCAATAATAGTACACTTTCCTTTCTTCATTTGAATGTTAGAAGTCTCAAGAAGCATTTTACAGAAGTCACAGGATTTATCCATAATCTTAAGCACAAATTTTCTGTCTTAGGCTTTTCGGAAAGCTGGTTAAATCCCACAACTGAGAAATTATATGATATCTCCGGTTACAAAACAGTTACATCCTCTAGGAAAAATAAAAGGGTAGGCGGGTTGATCTTTTATATTCACGAAAATATTACATCATGCAAAATAAAAGATGATCTCTCTCATTGTGACGAGAATGATGAGTATGAAGCTTTATTTGTAGAACTAATCTGGGATAAAAAGCAATATCTTGTTGGTTTGTTTTATCGACCTCCGAACAAAAATATTAATATTTTTAATCAGAATTTACTTTCTGTTCTGAAAAAGGCGAATGTTGATAAGAAAAATTGTATTTTAATGGGCGATTTCAATATTGATCTCTTTAAAACGGATCGGCACACACCATCTAAGGAATTCTTAGAACTCCTCAAGTCTCAGTATTTTTTCCCTCAAATTACTAAACCAACCCGTCTTAGAGAACGTTCATCGACACTCATTGATAATATTTTTACAAATTTTCATGATGATAATCTGTTGTCCGGCATATTTTTAACTGATATCACTGACCACTTCCCGATATTTCACTTTCTTAATACACAGCCTGTTCCTAAACCTTCCTTAAACAATATAACTTACCGTAAATTCACTGGTCCTCAAAAAGATAACTTTGTACAAAAAATAAAAAGAAATTGACTGGACTGATATACATCCTAGTCATGACCCGAATATACCCTTGCAAAGTTTTCTTTCAAAATTCGAATCTGTCTATGATGAATGCTTCCCTTTATCTACTCATAAACATTCAGTAAGGAAAATTATTAAGCCTTGGATTACGCCTGGAATATTACGATCCATTCATGAAAAAAATAAACTATATCGGCAGCATCTTATTACCCAGGAGCTTAATCATGCTATTAGATTATCTAAAAAACACTATTTTGACAGAAAATTTAATGAATGCAACCAAGATATCAAAGGGACATGGAGAGTGCTGAGCCAACTCCTGAATAGAAACAAAAAACCAAAAACACCAGACTTTTTCACAATTGATGGCAAAGCTGTATCTGACAATGTTACAATAGCTAATAAATTTAATCAATATTTCACTTCTGTTGCATCCAATCTAGCTTCAGAAATACCGACTACAGCATCTGCATTCACAGACTATTTAGATTCGCCGTTAAATAATAATTTTGAATTCCCACACGTAACTTCAGATGACGTAAAAGAAACAATAATGAGCCTTAAATCAGCCGCACCGGGTCTAGATGGTATCCGTATGTCAATACTTAAACTGGTCTCAGATCTTATTTCTACTCCACTTTCATATATTATAAATAGCTCTTTCTCTAACGGCGTTGTTCCCGATCTCTTTAAACAGGCTAAAGTCACACCAGTATTCAAATCCGATGATCAATCCTGCCTCTCAAACTATAGGCCAATATCTGTTCTATCTTGCTTCAGCAAAATACTAGAGAAACTTGCTGTCTGTAAGATATTAGAATTTCTTGATGTTAATAATGTTCTCTCAAATGAGCAATATGGCTTCCGAGCAAACCACTCCACTGTTTTAGCAGCATCTTCTTTATATGACTCACTTATTTCAGCCAAAGAATCTAAATTGTATAGCATAGTTTCCTTTCTTGATCTATCCAAGGCATTCGATACTGTGGATCACACGATTCTACTCTCTAAACTTAATTACTATGGTTTCCGTGATCTATCGAATACTTGGTTTAGCAGCTATTTATCAAGCAGATCACAAAAAGTATTTTTTAATGGTGTATTATCTGACTCTAGACCAGTTAACTGTGGAGTGCCACAGGGTTCAATTCTCGGTCCAATTCTTTTTCTTTTATATATCAACGACATCAACAAAGTAACCAATATTCTGAAAATTATTCTTTTCGCTGATGATACCAGTGTCGTATTTTCTTCTGATAGCCTCAGTGAAGCTATTAACACTATGACATACGAACTCCAAAAATTACACTGTTGGTTTTCTTGCAATCTCTTATCATTGAACATTAAGAAAACAAAATATATGATTATTAAACCAAATACATACAGACCCGGCAACAATATACCCACACTATCTGTTTCTGGCACTGAAATTGAACTTGTCCATCAATTTAAATTTCTAGGCCTCTATATCAATGACCAATTAAATTGGAAATCTCATATTAATTACATATGCAATAAGGTATCTAGAAACATAGGCATAATTAACCACGTCAAAAGTTCGCTGAACAAGAAGACGTTATTTATATTATATTATTCTATGATTTTTCCGTACCTAAATTATTGTAACATATTATGGGGAAATACATATGTCACTCACCTAAATCCGTTAATCCTATTACAGAAGCGCGCAATAAGGACAATTACCCTTTCGGATAAGCTAGCTCATACACAACCATTATTCAAGGAATTTAACATTTTACCTTTACAAAAGTTAAACCAATATACCTCTCTTCTTTTGGTGCACAGATTTGTCTACAGTAATGATCTATTACCCTTAAATTATCAGACTTATTTTACCAAGTTATCTGATGTACATCGCTATCAAACCAGGGGCCAACTACATAACTTATATAGACCGTTTTACTATTCTAATCTATCGTACTATACCGCAAAAATTACTGGACCACGAGAGTGGAACAAATTGCCTCCTCTGCTTAAATGCATCAAATCGGCTTCTCTATTCAAGTCGAAACTTACCTCATATATTTTACAAGTCTGACTCTTTTCCAAGTTCCACATTGCAACAAATTTAAGATCTATTCACCATGAAAGTCTGTTTTTCTCAATGCTATGTTAATATTTAAGCGTCTGAATTATTGTGGGATAGAACAAGCCCCATGGGGTTTTATTCCCGCCAATAGCTTATGTGATCAAACATAACCTCTCCTTGTTCTTTTTTTTTCTTCTATGATCATATTTCATTGGAGTGTAAATTACAATTATATTGGTGAATAAAGATCAATCAATCAATCAATCAATCAATTTACACATTCATCGCGTTTTAGCTATCCTGGGTTAATAACATAATATTTCGGACTACCTGGAGTCAATTTTCCGCTTTTCTGGCACCATTGGCAAATTCAAAATGGCGGCCATCATGTGTTATCTGAAATTAATGTATTTTTCTACACCAGATAATATATTTCTCATGATAGAGCGCATCCATACCAGTCAGTCATATCAGGCTCAGTATCATCCATTTTGCATAAATTCAAAATGGGGGCTATAGTGGTAATGTGATATTCACGGTTTCCTTTCAATTTCGGTAAAAAATACACAGTAGTTGCATTGGAGCTACTTTACCCCCGGGCTTATCATTTCGTTGCATGTTCCCCGACCATGCACGGCAGCGAGAACAAATTCAAGATGGGGGCCATGAATTCATGGGATAAGCCGTTTTATTAGCAATTTCTTCGTTATGGGCATTTTTCACCTCGAAGCACATTTTCTCCTGATCGATTTGTTTAACGCAACAGCAACAGGTTGGCGAAAGTTTAATAGTTCGATGATTCACGATCATATCACTTTAAAATACTTAGTGGGTTTAACTAACACACCCAACAGTATACATAGCTTACGTACAGTTCTGTATGCGTTACCTCTGAGAGCTTTAGATCAAATAGCCAGAGATATACAACAATCTGCGTCTTCAGGAAATATAATACCACCAAAAATCATTAAAGTATGTCAAGATATAGCGTATTTTCGGTTGTATCGTCCAGTGAACATAATGGAAACATCTCAAGATCGGCTTTTCTTGAAACTCAACTATTAGATAAAGGACTGGACATCATTAATTTACCTCGAATCCTGAATGATCCAGGTACGCAACGCTGTACCAAACTATTTCAAGTTCACAGAACCTCCTTGCATTTCATATAAGTATACTAAATCTATAGCCACCAAAATTTTCAATTACCCCAATGCTGTCCAGGAGTTTGACTGGAACTTATACACGTCAGGAGGCTATAGCTGTGATTGTGAATCGTCGAACTTTATCTATACACCATGCTAACATATCGTGACTGGTGACCTTGATGTGGTGAGTGATAAGGATCTGAAATTACTCCTGATGAAAGGACCTAAATATAGAGAGCCAAGAAGAATAAATCTGAAGGCCGACCAGAAGATAGTCCTGCCTGCATTTGAACAGTACGTTATTGATTGGTCTAAGCGAGAAAAAGTTGAACCTACAGTACTCGCTGATTGGCTGGACCTCACCAAGAGCAAGGTCGTTGAAACAATCCGCCATATTGACAGAAGTACTCTTCCCCAAGCAAAACAAGTACTGAGAAACCTCAATTCGCAAGAAGTTCTGTCAAATCTCCAGAGTAATTTCGTTATAGTCCCAGCAGACAAAGCTCCGAATAATATAATATTCATATGTAAATATTACTATTACCAGGTGCTGGTTAAAGAATTGACTGTAGACATATCTTCATCAATACGTCTACTTCCAAACTGCATTTACTATGGAAGATTTATTTAACAATCACAAAAAGTTTCTCAGGGAAAGAGGTATTTGTCTTCCAGCCAATCACAACGACATACCAAAACTATACTGGACTCCCAAAATGCATAAATCACCATACAAAGCTAGATTCATTGCTGGTTCTAGGAGCTGCACCACCAAGCTTCTTTCAACCAAGCTTCTTTCAGCATTTTGGGAAAGGTATTGTGCCACTATTTCTAAGAACTCTGGCGTTGAATGTAGGTGGATATTGAAAAACTCAAAATGTCTTACGGAAGAACTTGATGCTAAAGGTCACATACCGTACAGACATGTATCCACATGGGATTTCTCGACTCTCTATACTACAATCCCTCATCAGGACCTTATTGACCGTATAAGTTCATTAATAGTATCTGTGTTCAAGAAAACTGATCGTAGATATATTAATGTCGGAAGCCATAAAACATTCTTTAGCTCTACTACATACAAGAGATATCATTCATGGGATGTTTCTTTGTTTATAGAGTTGCTTGAATTTCTCATTAAAATATCTATGTGAAATTTGGCAACACAATATATCAGCAGCATATAGGTATTCCAATGGGTACTAATTGCGCACCTCTGTTGGCTGACCTGTATCTGTTCTCTTATGAATATGACTATATGCAGGCGCTTTCAAAAACCGATCCATTCAAAGCCCGTTCCTTCTCATTCACCAAACGCTATATAGACGATCTTCTCGCTGTGGATAATCGCTATATAAATGACGCAGTGAAGGATATATATCCACCTTCACTGGATTTGAAGGAAACTACAGATAGCCCTACAGGCACATCATATTTAGATCTATATCTCTATAAAAATGAAGCGGGCATTCTCTCTCGTCGACTTTATGACAAAAGAGATGATTACAATTTCGACATCGTAAACTATCCCTTTCTGGACAGTAATATTCCAGTGGGACCTGCATATGGCGTATACATAACTCGCTTAGTAGCATTTGCTAGATTCTGTGTTAAATGTGACGATTTTAATCAACGTCACAAAACATTGTTGCAGAAACTTATAAAACAGGGCTATTTCACCAAGCGCCTTCACTCAAAGTTTCTCAAATTTGGCGATACATATCGCATGCTGATAGCAAAATACGAACTTAGCGTGCAAGATCTATGGCGCTACGTTTCGTAACTTGTGTCTAATCCCGCTTAATCCGGGGCTAGGGGCCGTATGAACCCATGTACTTCAAGATCCTCACGGTACTCATATGAACAGTCACAACCAAAGCGTGACTGAGATACATCATTCTTTAGATGACGACTTTACAACCAATATTATGGATTAAGAATACTGATCAGCGATACGGATTTGATATTTTTGGAACATCATGATGTCTTGCCGGTATCATTGAAAACTGTTGACCGCTTTTCTCTTGCAGGAAACAAGCCTATGTTTATGTATACTATGATTGTCTTTTTGAATTTGGTGCTAATACTGTTGTATGGAATATGGAGTAGGTCTTTGGATTATGGACGCGGATAGTCTCTAATGGACGACGGCTGAATTATGAATGACGGACTAGACGCTTGTACTCTTATTTCAGCTTCTTATTTCATGCTCGTGTCAAAATGAAAGCGATTGTTTTACCCTATTGAGTTATTTCTCCAAAAAAGAAAATGATTGAATAAATCATTTTCATACTTTTTTGACATCATAGCTTATATTCTTTGCATAGCTTTCTGTTTGACGCATCATTGACAAATTGAATATTTTCAAAACCCTAGTCATGCTAGTTGCCATCTAGAACATTTCCTATCTACATTGTTGTGCTTTCGTCTTCTCATTTTCTACCATAACCCCAAAGAATGTATATGTCAAAACCAATTATCGTCATAGCATGGTATATCTGTGGAGATCAACATCCTTCAGTCGGTCTGAATAAATGCCAACATGTTGCAACACGATATGTTGTAGTCGCTCTGATTCTCCCAGAATGAACCGTATCTAGCTGAATAAACAGAATAATGTGTAATTGATTAAGAATGTTTGATTGATGGATATAGATTTATGCAAGATACATTCAATGAAGAAATGCCAATGACTGGAAATGACAGCTTTATTATATATTGTCCGAACAAGGCTGATTCTACACTTGTCCTGTGAGGTGTTGGCAAAGGGGACTAGTAGTGAACGTGTAGTGTGTGAGTGAGGTAACATTCTCCTAGTATTTAACCGTAACTGTCACAATTACGCATTACGTATTACTAATCTGAAGGCAATCCGATATGATCAGTGCTATATGCAGTAGGCTGATCGTTGAAGATACATCGCATTCTAAAGAATTCAGCACCCTAATTAATGGCTACCGCAATTGTGTGTGTCTGAGAGCGGGAGAGAGAGAAAGAACGTCGCGTTCAGCAATAACTGCAAATGCACTGATGATGCTTTGACAATACATGTATATATTGACAATGCCACCTGCGGTACCATCAAATATTGCAGGAATATATTGAATGGGTTTCATTGACAGAAATCGACTACAACGCAGATGTCCTGGCAACCCACTCACTTTGCGTCTGTAGTAAATGTTCTAAAATATTAATAGATATATCGCAATAGAAATAAATCAGCTAGGAAGTCACACTCATTATCTAATTGATATCTGAATTTGAGTTAAATTACGACATTTAGAACCCTATGTTCATTTACAGAAAATGACCACGGAGATACCTAAGATGGTATAGAGTCACTTCCTTGTTTCCATTCCATTTAAGACAGAATATTTCGCTGCAGATCAATTTGAATTTCAGATAGAGTATTTACTGATATTAAGAAGTTAAGAGACAAAAAAGAAATCGGGATGTGTACTGTTGTTAAAATTATTATATAATGGTGCCATACTCAGGTCATGTCGGTATCAAATAGGTTTTAACTTGTAATAATGCTGTTAGAGTCTTTGTCTATCAACAGATATCAAATGTTATATTGTTTTGGATCGTTCTTACTACACTGACAGCACCTAAAACATGTGTTCAAGGAGACAAAATATTATCTCCGATCATCAGTAATATTGTCCAATACATTTTCAAGGTGACTTGGGCAAAAATACTGTGATAACTGATACTGGTCATCAAGTTCATAGGAGGGCAGTTTTTGTCATTTTGAACAATGGCATCATAATATGACGTCATTTTGACATCATAATCAACTCAAATATGTTTAAATGTGATAAAGTCATTTAGTGCAATATACAGCCTTTCCAAAAATACCGAAATATGCTATAGGTTGAAGTACAATATCAACTCACATGGTATTTTTTTCTATCTATACCCCCATTCAAGAATTGTGTTCATGCTTGGAAATTTGGCCACATGCTAAAACATGTTTCACGGAGACAAAAAGTGATGTCGATCATCAGGTATGCATTTTCAATACATTTCCAGATGATTTGAACAAAACTAATTCGATTATTTATGATATTGATCATAGAATCCAGCGGAAAATGAAAATATAATTTTGAGCAAAGATGACACATTATGACATCATGATTCATTCAAAATCGCCTCAAACATGTTTAAATATCACATATTCATTTAGTGCATTATATAGCCTTTCCACAAGTATCATGTATACCATATTATGAAACTCAATGACCAGTCATATGGTGTTTTTCTATCTATATCCCCATTCCAGAATTGTATGAATGCTTGGAGATTCGACCAAAATGATATTATGTTGACAACCCATAAACTTGTTCTCATGATGACAAAAAATGATCTCTAATCATCAGTAATGCATGCTCAATACATTTCTAGTTCACGAAAATATGTGATTAAGGCGAAAATGTGATTTTTAACAATGTTGTTAGATTATGACGTTTCCACGACGTCATAATAACATCATAATCGTCTCAAACATGTTTAAATGTGATATAGTCATTTAGTACATTATATAACCTTCCCAAAAATATAAAAAAAGATCTTTAATCGTCAGCAATGAATGCCCAATACATTTCTAGGTGATTTGAGCACAATTAGTGTGATCATTTCTTAATTGGTCATGAAGTTCATAGGAGGGAGAAAATGTCATTTTGAACAAAATAGTCGTATTATGAAGTCATTATGACGTCATCAAACATTTATAAGTGTGTTATAGTCAATTAGTGAATTATATAGACTTTCCAAATATACCAAATATGCCACAGTTTGAAGTATTAGAACTATTCGCATGATGCTTTTTTATCTAAACCCCATTTCAGAAATGATTTTTATATCACAACGCCAATGTTTCAATGTCTCATAAATCCCATGCCTAGAGTGCAAACAAGCGGTTTTCAACTTAGCATATAATAGGCTTTCGGGAAAAAACATGGTCGACCAAATGCTCCTGGGAGAGGGAGCTGAACCTATTGTTTGCTCACGGACTAACTTATAAGTGGACAACGTACTAGGGAACTGTGCTGGAACGTCAGTTTGCTGAAGAAGTTTGTACGAAATTCTGTCAACGTTTCTTTTGAAAGAACAGCAATATCTCCATTGGAAACCTAGCCATGTTCGCGAGGGCTTTGTCAGTTAGTAGTAAACCAGAGTGTTGAATATACATGCAATGTTGTGAGTAATGTGTCCGTTAGACACTGCCTATGTTTATATTAACATCGTAGACTTATGTATTTGTTTAAAGATGTATTTGTTATTTCTGCAGCCACTCCAGGGAGAACAGCGCCCAGGCACTGATGGAGTATGCTGTTAAAATATGACAAATAAATAAAAATAAATAAATAAACATGCGCAAAAGGGTCCAGATAAAAGTAACAAAGAAAATCAGCCTGTTATAGAAAGAGAGCGTAAGTATCTGTATGGTCTAGACTACTGACAAACAAATACATATAGGTCTCACACAGTAAAAATCAGGGGAGAAAACTTGTCAACTTCGTCCTAACAATACACGTTGTCTACCTTTGTGTTAGGAGTGATCTCTCATTGACCATATCTGTAGATCAGGATGAATAATAGACAACACATCAATTTGTAAACAATTCACTTTCAAGTAGAGGAGGGGAGGGGGGGGGGGGGTGAGAATAAATTATTACCAATTAGTAAAGATGTACACTAAGACGACCAGAGATTTGGCGATTTTTAACTACCAGATATGTGAGGACAGCCCAATCCACCGAATTTTTGCTTCTTACCCTTTTGAGGTAGTGGCTGAAACTTTCCACACTATATATTGGGGGGAAATCTACAACGGAAATGTACTAATTTCTGAGATAGCCAATCTGATGACGTCATAAAAATTTCTTTGAACGATTTGTCTGTTAGATTTTTCGAACTTTTCACTGATGCAACTTTTATCACAAAACTGAATAATAAATCAGGAAATAATTATGTTGAGTACTTCTAATAAAATCTAATAAATTAAAGAAAAACGACGGAAAGGCAAAGGTTCAGTCACGCCTTCATGGACGCCATTTTAAATTTACTCATGATCTTCCGCTCGAAGGATTACGCAAATACGCTACAACGACCCCGATATGTTAATATATATAACCTCTATGTCCCAGCTCTCAATTGTGTGCTATTACGGAGATAGTTTAGTATGTTCAGTTAAGCCTCCCGATAGTCCAACAGCTAGGGCACTTTTAATTGTACGTCGAAGGTTTTAATATGTTTTTTAGATCACAATTTTGTGCTGAGTCTGAAAATGCACGTCTTGGTGGCCAACGCTGCTGCATTTTGAATGAAAAATGCGATGTTTTAATTTTTTGACCAAAGTTTCAACTATACCGACAACTACAAAAACATAAACAATCCAAATGCTAGACAAACAGTCTAGAACCTTATGGAAGAAAATGAATATACCGACTGCTGGAGAGTAATGCACGAGAATGTAAGAAGATTCACATGGCGAAAAAAATCCCCGGAAGCAAGCTAGGCTTGACTTTTTCTTAAGAAGTAGATATATTTAATATAACTGTAGGTTCTGATATAATTCCAGGATGCAGCACGGATCACTCTGTCATAACCTTGAATTGTAAATTTACCGATATCGACAACTGTTCGCTACTTAGAGAACAAGAATATTGCTAATTAATTAACACTTGGATAGACTCCACAATAGAAGAATATGCTTTACTGCCTTACAATCGGGATAAAATATCAGATATACAATTCGACATAACCGATCAGCACTTTTTGGAAACATTACTGATGAAAATAAGAGGCGAAAAAAAAAAGAAAAAAGATTTGAAAGCTGAAAAGGACCTGAAAAACAAAATTACTATTTTACAGAAACAAGTGAGTGAAGACTTTTTAAATGTTTCAAATGAAAAACTGAATGATTTGACACCGGCCAAAAAAGATTTAGAAACAATTCGAGATAAAACTATTCAAGGTATTATTGCACGAACAAAAGCTCAATCTATGAATGAAGGTAAAAAACCAACTAAATACTTTTTGACCCTTGAGAAAAGAAATTATACAAACAAACTTATAAATCATCTCACAACAGACGATGGCAAAAACTTAAGTAACACTAAAGATATAGTACAGGAACAAAAAACATACTACCGTGAATTATACACAAACACAAAAATGATACCTAAAGTATACACAATTATCTAAATAAAACAAATCTCAACAAGTGAGAAATGACTAAATTGTAGTCAAAACCTGCGGCAATGGCAATAATACAGTGAAAGACATATCAGCGGAGGTAGTGGTAGTTGTAGAAAAAAGTGCCATCTGCCAGTTTTTTCATGCCAAGGGAAGTCAGTTACAACTTCTAGCTCACAACTGTAGGAATTGCGTAATAGGACTGATCCCGTTATATATTCACTTTCCTCATTCAAAATTTTGACTGGTCCATGCCGTCTATAGGCCTACGGAATTGACAGACGAAGTCACAATGATCGCTTTGGCAATGTCTTGGTACAAGTATCGTGTATGCCAAGGTTCAAAACATTCGGTTCAGCCGTATATTTTTGCAAATCCAAAAGGCTTTCAAATATTTGGAAATCCAAACAAATTTCAAGGATTTAATCATAGCACGAAAATCTATGTTCTTTAGTCTTCCTTCTCACTTACTTTGATGAGCAAAATGGAAAATTTATATTTCCTTCAAAGTTAATTTTCAATGAATTTAGTATCAGGTCTATCATTTTGATCTGTGAAACTATGGAATGAGATTGAAGGCTTTCTCGAACTGTCTAAGAGGTATAATGACACTTTTCACTATTCAAATTAAGGCCTGTGACAGTCTTGATATTCGATTAGAATAATTAATTTTCTGTATTTACGGGTGTTATATCATCTGCAAACTAAATACCCTGACACTCTTTCCCACGTAGCAAGCTCCTTCTATATAAATGATTAACAATTTCATTCTTAGGAAATATCTCATCTGACATGTTCGGTCAAGCCTTTTTGAAGGTTGCTGATTTTATTAATTTCATTTTTTAAAAATCAAATTCTACAAATAAGAAACATTTCTAGTCAGTATCTATGGATATCTCCCCATATTCACTTCGCGGATGTCTGTCACTAAGTCATTCCGAAGGTGATTTAAGTGAGAACTTTCAGGGCTAGTTCACTAAACAAGGTCTGTTTATAAGAGAATGATGTCGAATTCTCGTTATTATCTTTTATTGGCTGCCAAGTTAAAGTCAATATGAAAGGTATCTAAGTATCAAAATCAAACTCATAATCCCCCAGGAAATCAAGACCCTAGCTTTTGAGAACGCGGTCAAATAGATCGGTCAGTATCTGCTTATATATGACGTAATTCCATTCGTAAAACTGATTGACAAAGTAACGTAAATTATGAAGTGTAGAACCAGTAAATTCTGGCAGAATTTGGCTCTGGCTTGAGAGAATGATGTCAAATGCAATATGTTTCTCCCATTGTTTGTTGATACACATAAGTATTGAAATTACGGGAGTGATTAATGCTAATCTAAAGGGATTCAGTGTGCCGGAGAGGCCGGGAACACCAATACCAGCGAAGCAAGACCCTGGCTTGCGAGAATTAGGATAGAGAGACGGTGCTCCGAAAGAGGATCATTCGAAATAGCTATATGCCAAATTTCATGCTTGTAACCGAAAGTATAGCTAAGATAGTGCAACCCCAGGGATTGGCGGGTCATTGTTTCGATTACCAGAGAGGGTTGAATTATTCTTCCTTTTAAAACATATTTCCATATATGCGAATTGCTTGGGGGCTGAAGTTGAACCTCATACCAAACTGTCATTTCTGTGAGTTAAACATCTTTATTCGACGAAAGTTGGTGAGTTGTTCCCTTACTTTTGAAAAGTAATTGTTGCGTTTGTTTGTATGATGCTTGATCTATCATTTGATACAAAGCATTATTCGATGTTAATCATAATGACAATGTGTTACTTGTCTACGTCTTCACCAATTTGTAATTATCTAGATTGGGTAGATAAAATGATTACTAGAAGTGGTGAACTTATTTTTCTACTTAATAAGACAGTCGCCTTTGACTGTATGCAAATTAGCTGAGCCAATGACAAGGTTGCGGCTCATCTCCCTTGGTATATAGGAGATTCAAGGATCTTGAAGTGAATATACATGTACATTCCTTTTCATTGAAAATGGTAATATCTGAAGACCATGATTGATGTGTCGATCGTCAGCTTTTAAGTGACTGAAATTTCCTCTCTTAACGTAAGAGAATTAGTCTGAACGGAAATCAACGAAGCAATAATTCATATAGTCGTCTATGAACTGTAGTTGAACCACTGACAAGGCTGCGGTTCATTGTGCTTGGTACACAAGCAGTTTCAAGGATATTGGAACGTGTATACTGTTCAGACAGAATTGAAATAGTTTTGGTGACTGACGATAATTAGAGGATATCCACCGAGTTGCTTTATAATATCAAATTTATTAAACGAGAGTAGTAATTTTATTTATTCCGAGCCTCTGGCGAGGAAAAAATAAATATTACTACTCGAGTTTAATAAACTTGATATTATAAAGCCACGAGATGAATATTCTATTTATTTCATAAATCATTTCACAGCAATTTTCGAAGGAAACGTGCACATTATGTAGAAAGTTTATTTGCAACCGAATAGAAGTTGTGCGTATTAATACTAATAAATTTGCGGTCATGACATTCGGCTACCTGAGCGCGGAAGGAAACAAGCGCTGGATGAGCGCAAAGACCTCCGTCGAGGCAACAGGGTCCGTAGGGGAATACATCGCTGAATAACATAGGGCCGGATGCCAAGCGCAATTTTGCATTTGTTGGACGTTAACTCCACCAATGGTAATTAACCTGGGATTGAGGGTTCCCCACTAGCATGTCCAGCCAGGGATGTGGAAGTCACATTCTCCGCACATAAGTTTTGTCTGATTTCACGTGCTTGAAATATTGGGGTATGGAATAGATTATATTGATGGAAAACCTTGAATACTGCTTGAGATATTATGCCCCTTCCCAACCCCACCTCCCCCTGAGAGAATGCCCCCACCCAAATCAACAAGTTAGCGGCAGAAATGAGGCCCTGTGTGTATAGTTTGTATCACAATTTGCTTGTGATTTTGTGCTATAGGCCCGACACATCAACACTTCATATTTTGTATGTGTATAGTATAGCATCATCATTGAGAGAATCCTCTACAAAACACACCTGATTTTACCGACACTCCGTTCTGATCTGCATCAGCATCATGTGGTGAGCATTCAATGCGCTCGGTATAATTTTGTATACTGGTGTTACAGGTCACCTTCACCATACTGTATCAATGACCATGGACTTGTACATGTATCACATTCATATTGAATGGTGATGACTGATGAGAATATTGCCGATATGGAACAAATGGCTGGATTCTAGCAAATAAAAAGTTCATATTAATCATAAACAACATACAGTTAATAATATTATAAATAATTATGTGTATTCCTTGTCGACATAAATATATTACAGACAATATTATGACTGAATCATGGTAACAGATATACACATGAATCACACCATTTGTAGACCACTGTCAGGTTATCGCTGAACATTTAACAATTGCTGAAAATGACGGCATTTTAATATCTGTCCAACCTGATATAATTTACTGGCTTACCTATTCATAAATGCGTATTGGCTAAGATCACATTATATACACTGTGCGTATGGAGCTGTTTGTAACTTTGTTCACTGCTGAAGATGCTATAACTAATAGCAAAATATACAAAATAAATTGTGAATCCTACTCGGAGTTGCTTTTCTTCTCTACAATTGAAGTAAAATGGTGTGCTCTTCTGCATTTTGACAGAATATTTAGACTTTGAAGATGATATGTAATGATGCCCCAAAATGAACTGAATTTTCCGTGTCATCTGTCTGTCTGTCTCTCTGTTTGCCCATCTTTCTTGTCATACCACATATGCAGCTGGTGATGGATCAGAAGCCTAATGAAATTGACTGACCTTCACCTGTTTTATCGAGGTCAAATTTAGCATTAGCAATAATTTTTAAAGGAGTGAAGATAGGCTCTCCAAATTCATAATACTTGTGCAATTGGTGACTGACTAGAAGCCTATCCCAGTTGACTGAATCTATTTTCTCAGGTTATATACTGTATATTATGATATAACATGAAATATAGCTAGGCATTCTAAATTAATACCACATATGCAACTGATGATGGACCTGAAGTCTATGAATATGACTGACATTGACCTATTTTTTCAAGGCCAAAAACTGTAAGTTAAGTCACATCTTAACTGCTAACATACACCTCAAATCTAACATTGTCATCGTTTTGTTGTGGCTGTGGTTTTTCGTCCAGAACAATTTAGCGAATTTTGCATGTGTTTCAACAGTCTCATGCTTCAACAGTAACATAAACCATGCTGTATCTAGCTCTGACATACTGCATCACTGTCGAAATATGAGTACCAAGACAGTGATAGATCACACAGCCAGTGAAGGTTCCCGATTTACATTGAATGTCGTTATTGCCTAAGTAGTATTAGCAGCATTTTACAACAACAACAATTCGCTGACTTACAGTGAAAAATTATAGTGAAAGGTATCTATTTTTTGTTGTTTGGCATTTTTATTTGCTGGCATTGTTTCAGATAGAATACAACAGCCTAATTCATATAATCAGGAATAAAAAGGGGGTTAAAATCTTTATGTTCAAACTTTCGTAGGAAATATAAAAGTGGCAATTTGAAAATTTATTTTTATTCGATTTTTTAATGTCGGTGGGCCCATGAAACGCAAAATAAAGTTGGTATTGCCTCACACTGGGTTTCAACCATTGGTGAAGAAACCCCTTCTACCAGGGATGCTTCCTGATTGTTCATCCTCCAGGGGTATCTGCCCCCACTCTGTCCCATCCTAAAAACAATTGCTCTTCGCCCGTGCTTCACATGAGCTTTCATTTCAATTGTGTCCAAAATCATTGCTTCAAAATTTCGTCGGGAACCTTGACAAACCCTATTGGAAATCACATGAGTCGTGGGTTCCCCGTATGACAATTATTTGGCGGGAAATTTCACGTTGCATTCCTAGACCCCCGTCTGATCGACGAAGGTAAAAAGAGAACAGGTGAAAGAAAGTACTCAACAAATCTAGCTCTTTATTCCGACCGAGACAGTAGCCTACTATAATAATGCATTATTAACCAACGTGTTGTTTCAGACATTTATAACAGTTACATAAGACCTGTTGAGTGAGTCACATATGCAGGAGAAAAATCAACAAACTTTCAAACAGCCGATCATCGCTTTCCAAAAATAGACGGTGGCCATGGTTATCAGGCGCTATCGCTGAGAAGAACTTGTGAAAAATCCCGGGAGGATTCACGGCCTTTAAAATTGTCAATTATATATTACACTGACGCTTTCAAAGACTGTGTTCATTATTTATGATAAGGATAAAATATAATTTATTGGCAGAGAAATTATTAATGTTTCATGTTGAATTTTTACGACGCCAGTGCTATTGTACCGTAAGACTGGTAATTGCATACCTATGACGGACCCGATTCGGTACATGGGATTCTTTCCATTTTTTCTGCTGGTAAGGAAATTCGATCCCCACTATTTCGACGGTAAATAAATTTCCGTGTTTGTTCACAATTTTTGCGGCACCTTTGTTATCAATTTTGAAAAGATCGCCTATTTTAGGTTATGGTCGGCCATGTTGAATAGCCAACTGGAGCAGACGATTATATAGTAAAGTAGTTCCGGCAGTTCAAATTCAAATTCATCAATGAAATCGCCACCAACCACTGAAAATACTCGCTCATGTATCCCCCATGGGTGATCCCAAATATATTACATGGCTTTATGCAATGGAATTTTACTGATTTATGAGATAAATTGACAACTCACCGGACCGGAAGAAGGACTGTCTGACCGAAAATCAAAGAAGTAATAATTTATTCCAGTGAGAAGTAACAAATGCATTGCAAAGTGCCCGAAGGCCGGGTTGTCATGAGATATCGGAGGTAGAAAAGTGTGGCAGAGATCTCACTGTCTTAGCGCATGCGTATTTCAAAAAGTGGACAAGAACAACAACAACAACAACAACGCGAGCCTCCCGTAGACCTGCGTGCCGCAGGTAACAAACTATCGGACAAAGAAACACAGCGTTTAGAAGGTTACATAACATATGAAGAGATCACAAATGCGTTAAGGAATACTAAAACGAAAAGAGTCTAGGTTTGGATGGATTTCCAGTAAAGTTTTACATGATGTTTTGGACAAAAATTGGGGAATTTGTTTTACGGTCAGCTAACGCTAGTTTTGATAAAGGAGAACTGCCCATCACTCAGAGGCAACGTTATCACGTGCTTACCTAAGCGAAATAAATCAAGAAAATTATTTAAAAACTGGCGACCTATCTCTCTTCGCAATGTTGAATAAAGCTTATTTCATCTTGTATTGCAAATAGAATCAAATCGACACTAAACAACCTCATTAATGAAGACCAGAAGGGGTTTATTCCAGGCAGATGTATAAGTGAAAACACAAGACTAATATACGACGTACTATTTGAAACAAAAAACAGAGGCATCCCTGGACTGTTACTATCCATAGATTTTGAAAAAGCTTTTGATTCTGTATCATGGAATTTTATAAATGAAACTTTCAAAGCTTTTCGTTTCGGAGAATCTATTCAAAGTTGGCTAAAATTATTCTCCAACAACATTCAAAGTTGCATCATTCAAAACGGATGTGTGTCCTCGTTTTTCGATATAACTAGAGGTTGCCGACAAGGTGACCCAATATCTCCTTACTTATTCATACTCTGCGCAGAAGTCTTAGGTAAAAATATTAGAGGCGATAAAAACATTACAGGACTTGTAATAAACAAGACAGAATATAAAAACAGTCAATATGCAGACGATACTCAGTTAATCCTTGACGGTTCTGAACAATCTTTGAGAGAGGCACTGCGCTGTTTAGAAGAATTTTACAAACTCTCTGGTTTAAAGATTAATGTTGAGAAAACACATGCGATGTGGATTGGATCTTTGAGCACTGTGGAAACAACACTCTGTCAGGATGTAAAGTTGTCTTGGGTAACGGAACTCACAATTTTGGGAATGAAGCTCAGTGCTACGAACTTTCATGACATATGGAAGATGAATTATCTCTCTAAGTTGAATGATATTAAAAAAGAACTTTCGAGATGGAAGCTCAGAAACCTCACACTCTTAAGTAAACTAACTGTGATTAATTACAACACATATAAGGGAAGCGGGAAGAGGTGCCGACATACTGACTGCGTCACATGACTTCACAGAATAGTCTTCTGGTTAACCTATTCTAAAGCACATACCAAGAATCTAACGATTCGTGATATGTGTTGTATCTCAGGTACGCTTTTATTGTACCTGTTCATGTGGCAACTTGGATGATATGACCACACGGCCCCTAGCACCGGCATAAGCGGTATTAGATACAAATCTAGAGAGCTATGATGGAAATGCTCTGACAACTCGTATACTGGTAATTGTTGAGCTGTTTCGCTGTGACAACTCGTACATTGGAGATTTGTGAGCTGTATCATCGTCAGATGTAAATGGCGACATTTAACACAAAAGACTAGTCTGTAATGCCCGATGTCGACCCAGCATCAACTTCCCACAAATGCCAACATATATCAAAGACCAGAAGGTCTGTACAGGGGGCGGGCCTCGGGGACGAAACGTCCACCAGCAGAATCTCGCCATATACAGGAAAAAATTACAACACATATAAGGGAAGTGGGAAGAGGTGCCGACATACTGACTGCGTCACATGACTTCACAGAATAGTCTTCTGGTTAACCTATTCTAAAGCACATACCAAGAATCTAACGATTCGTGATATGTGTTGTATCTCAGGTACGCTTTTATTGTACCTGTTCATGTGGCAACTTGGATGATATGACCACACGGCCCCTAGCACCGGCATCAGCGGTATTAGATACAAATCTAGAGAGCTATGATGGAAATGCTCTGACAACTCGTATACTGGTAATTGGTGAGCTGTTTCGCTGTGATAACTCGTACATTGGAGATTTGTGAGCTGTATCATCGTCAGATGTAAATGACGACATTTAACACAAACGACTAGTCTGTAATGCCCGATGTCGACCCAGCATCAACTTCCCACAAATGCCAACATATATCAAAGACCAGAAGGTCTGTACAGGGGGCGGGCCTCGGGGACGAAACGTCCACCAGCAGAATCTCGTCCACCCTAGCCCTATCAATTACAAGCGTCTAGTCCGTCATTCATAATCCAGCCGTCGTCCATTAGAGAATATCCGCGTCCATAATCCAAAGACCTATTCCATTTTCCACATAACAGTATTAGCACCAAATTCAAAAGGACAATCATAGTATACATAAACCTAGGCTTGTTTCCTGCAAGAGAGAAGCGGTCAACAGTTTTCAATGATGCCGGCAAGACATCATGATGTTCCAAAAATATCAAATCCGTATCGCTGATCAGTATTCTTAATCCATAATATTCGTTATAGAGTCGTCATCTAAAAAAGATGTATCTCAGTCACGCTTTGATTGTGACTGTTCATATGAGTACCATGAGGATCTTGAAGTACATGGGTTCATACGGCCCCTAGCCCCGGGTTAAGCGGAATTAGACACAAGTTACGAAACGTAACGCCATAGATCTTGCACGCTACGCTCGTATTTTGCTATCAGCATGCGATATGTATCGCCAAATTTGAAAACTTTGAGTGGAGGCGCTTGGTGGAATAGCCCTGTTTTATAAGTTTCTGCAACAATGTTTTGTGACGTTGATTAAAATCGTCACATTTAACACAGGATCTAGCAAATGCTACTAAGCGAGATATGTATACGCCATATGCAGGTCCCACTGGAATATTACTGTCCAGAAAGGGATAGTTTACGATGTCGAAATTGTAATCATCTCTTTTGTCATAAAGTCGACGAGAGAGAATGCCCGCTTCATTTTTATAGAGATATAGATCTAAATAAGATGTGCCTGTAGGGCTATCTGTAGTTTCCTTCAAATCCAGTGAAGGTGGATATATATCCTTCACTGCGTCATTTATATAGCGATTATCCACAGCGAGAAGATCGTCTATATAGCGTTTGGTGAATGAGAAGGAACGGGCTTTGAATGGATCGGTTTTTGAAAGCGCCTGCATATAGTCATATTCATAAGAGAACAGATACAGGTCAGCCAACAGGGGTGCACAATTAGTACCCATTGGAATACCTATATGCTGCTGATATATTGTGTTGCCAAATTTCACATAGATATTTTTAATGAGAAATTCAAGCAACTCTATAAACAAAGAAACATCCCATGAATGATATCTCTTGTATGTAGTCGAGCTAAAGAATGCTTTATGGCTTCCGACATTAATATATCTACGATCAGTTTTCTTGAACACAGATACTATTAATGAACTTAGACGGTCAATAAGGTCCTGATGAGGGATTGTAGTATAGAGAGTCGAAAATCCCATGTGGATACATGTCTGTACGGTATGTGACCTTTAGCATCAAGTTCTTCCGTAAGACATTTTGAGTTTTTCAATATCCACATACATTCAACACCAGAGTTCTTAGAAATAGTGGCGCAATACCTTTCCCAAAATGCTTTTACCTCCTGAAGGGCCCTCGTCAATAGGGTTGAAAGAAGCTTGGTGGTGCAGCTTCTAGAACCAGCTATGAATCTAGCTTTGTATGGTGATTTATGCATTTTGGGAGTCCAGTATATTTTTGGTATGTCGTTATGATTGGTTGGAAGACAAATACCTCTTTCCCTGAGAAACTTTTTGTGATTGTTAAATAAATCTTCCAGAGTAAATGCAGTTTGGGAGTAAGTAGACGTATTTGATGAAGATATGTCTACACTCAATTCTTTAACCAGCACCTGGTAATAGTAATATTTACATATGAATATTATATTATTCGGAGCTTTGTCTGCTGGGACTATGACGAATTTACTCTGGAGATTTGCTAGAACTTCTTGCGAATTGAGGTTTCTCAGAACTTGTTTTGCTTGGGGAAGAGTACTTCTGTCAATATGGCGGATTGTTTCAACGACCTTGCTCTTGGTGAGGTCCAGCCAATCAGCGAGTACTGTAGGTTCAACTTTTCTCGCTTAGACCAATCAATAACGTACTGTTCCAATGCAGACAGGACTATCTTCTGGTCGGCATTCAGATTTATTCTTCTTGGCTCTCTATATTTAGGTCCCTTCATCAGGAGTAATTTCAGATCCTTATCACTCACCACATCAAGGTCACCAGTCACAATATGTTTGCATGGTGTATAGATAAAGTTCGACGATTCACAATCACAACTATAGCCTCCTGACGTGTATAAGTTCCAGTCAAACTCGTGCACCGCTTCCTCGCCTTGCCAAACCCACTGGAAAGTGACCTGAAGGAGTTTGTTTGTTTTTTGAATTCATATGGAATGGCGGAACTGACAGAATTAAAAGGGTTATTGTGACACAGGATTATAAGCATGGACGATTAAGAATGGTTAATTTGAAATATTTTATACGGTCTCTTGGAGACCAAGGTTTCTTGGATAAAAAAGATTATTTCACAACAGGGAAAATGGCAAAATATTATTGGGTTAGAAAACCACGAGAAGTTATGTACTTTGGGGCCGAATACTTAAGAACATTGATAGATAAAGCTGAAAACCCCTTTTGGAAAGATACATTCCAAGCTTGGTACTGTGTTCAAAAAGTAATGAAAGCAAAAACAACTGAACATATACTAAACGAACCATTATGGTATAATCAACATTTTCGAGTACCAAACCTATACATTAAACAATGGTATAAAAGTGAAATTAAAAATTTTAAGAGACATTGTTAGTAACGAAGGTAAGTTACTGGATTTCACCGATTTGAAGCTCATTTATGGGATAAAAGGAACCTTCCTTGATTACAACAGGCTGATAAAAGCAATCCCTGAACAATGGAAATTAGATTTGGACAGAAAATACTCCCTTAATGACAAATATAATCCCCAATTTAACCAGTATCTAAGTATATTGTTAAGGCAAGTGAAGGGGTGCAGGAAATTTTACGATGTTTTAAACAATAGTACATATACAAATGCAAAAGCTTGTTCCACATGGGAGAAATATCTAAATAAAGAAGGGGGGATAACTTGGAATAACATATTTACTTCAATCTTACAGAGCAGTAGGTCTATCAAACTGCGAGATTTTCAGTTTAGATTCATTCACACAATATTGAGTACAAACTCTTTTCTGCATAAAGTAGGAAAGACTGAAAATGACCAATGTACTTTTTGCAAAAATAAAACAGAAACTATTGAAAATGTCTTCATAGATTGCGAAACTGTTAAGAAACTTTGGCAATACCTAGAAAACTGGTGTAAAATGTTGGAAAGCTAAGAGGTAGTATTTCTGCAGATAAAATTATATTGGGCCGGGGGCGTGGGCAAGAAGTCCTGAACAATTTGACTCTGCTTACAAAGGAATACATATATAGAACAAAGCTGAATGATTCAAAACTAACCTTAAAGGCACTAATTCTGATATTCAGCTGTTTTTACAAAACGGAACTCTATACAGCAAATGTAGAAGATCAGATGGGTAATTTCAATAAAAATGGGCTCTGTTCCATCAATATTTTAGAGAACTCAAGTAAACTGACTGTCTTATCCGAGATATTATTATTACTTAGTTAATTGGTATTAGTATAAATATAGCAGTATGCACAGTTGGGAAACAAGAATCCTACTTTGTCTTTAGTTCACGGTATTTTGAATGCAGAGGTAATACATTATTGATGTTTATCAGAAGTATATGCATGTGTACAACGTTTCAGGGATATCTTTTTATTATCAAGCTGTATCTACGTATAGTATTACTACTGCGTAATGTGGCACCAGAAAAATTAATAAAAATATTTACAAAAAAAAATTGGCCGTGCCTCCATATTCGACTCCAAATTGAAAGTGCTGAACTGGTCCAAGCATACATTTGAAAAAAAGCTACACGTAATTGAATACAGTGGTCTCACGCGATTATATCGTCCAAAATGAGGTTAAAATTACTCAAATCCATAAAACATATCGCTAGAATTATCTCACTGATATCTTTAATTCAATGGGTAGGTTATTTTTCATGCATCCAGAAAACCGACTACGTCCATTGGGCATCAGGCAATACCAAATATGACAATGATCACCCGATTCTTGTGGCGAAAGTGGCCCTAAAGTTACCCCTACCCCCTTTGTCGGCAGAATCTGCTAAATGTGAATCTTTTTCGGCAGAGACGGCGATTTGGCTCCAGAATCTGGCTCATCTTCGCGAGAGAGCTGAAACTTCAACAATCTGTATTTAGGTCCTGATGTATCAAACGATGCAACTTATATAGAAGGCCAAATGTCCAAATGATCAGAAACTCAGTTATCGAACCGAAAACCTAAGTTATCAAAGAGAAAACCATTGTTTTCAAATCGAAAACTTAAGTTAACAGTCGAAAACCTAGGTTATCTACCAGACTACCCCGAGGTTCTCTTTCCTTGATCTCGAGTTTCTATTTCACAAAACCGAAAAGCACACTTCTTCGTAGATAACTTAAGTTATCGAATCGAAAACTTAGGGTTTCAAATTGATAACTCAAATTTAAGATCATAACCGAAGTATTTGCCAAAGTAGCTATCTAAATATCACTAAATGTGCTTTGCTGGTGTGAATTATATTGACCTCTCTGTTGTGGTCAGTCAGCTTGACCGGATAGCTGAATTACAACTATATCATTTCCCCCAATTCAGTCTGCAGCATATATATCGCCATTCAACTGATTAAAGGCCTAGTTCTGAGCAATACCCAATTTATGATAATGCTTGAACAAACTAGGCTCGAACGTACAGGATAGTCTACAGGCGCTTTCAAAAACCGATCCATTCAAATTACAACACATATAAGGGATGTGGGAAGAGGTGCCGACATACTGACTGCGTCATATGACTTCACAGAATAGTCTTCTGGTAAACCTATTCTAAAGCACATACCAAGAATCTAACGATTCGAGATATGTGTTGTATCCCGTTCCTTCTCATTCACCATACGCTATATAGACGATCTTCTCGCTATGGATAATCGCTATATAAATGACGCAGTGAAGGATATATATCCACCATTTGAATGAAACTACAGATAGTCGTACAGGCACATCATATTTAGACCTAAATGAAGCGGGCCTTCTCTCTCGTCGACTGTATGACAAAAGAGATGATTACAATTTCGACATCGTAAACTATCCCTTTCTGGACAGTAATATTCCAGTGGGACCTGCATATGGCGTATACATATCACGCCTAGTAGCATTTGCTAGATCCTGTGTTAAATGTGACGATTTTAATCAACGTCACAAAACATTGTTGCAGAAACTTATAAAACAGGGCTACACCACCAAGCTCCTCCACTCAAAGTTTCTCAAATTTGGCGATACATATCGCATGCTGATAGCAAAATACGAGCGTAGCGTGCAAGATCTATGGCGTTACTTTTCGTAACCTGTGTCTAATTCCGCTTAACCCGGGGTCAGGGGCCGTATGAACCCATTGTACTTCAAGATCCTCATGGTACTCATATGAACAGTCACAATCAAAGCGTGACTGAGATACATCATTCTTTAGATGACGACTCTACAACGAATATTATGGATTAAGAATACTGATCAGCGATACGAATTTGATATTTTGGAACATCATGATGTCTTGCCGGCATCACTGAAAACTGTTGACCGCTTCTCTCTTGCAGGAAACAAGCCTATGTTTATGTATACTATGATTGTCTTTTTGAATTTAGTGCTAATACTGTTATATGGAATATGGAATAGGTCTTTGGATTATGGACCCGGATATTCTTTGATGGACGACGACTGGATTATGAATAACGGACCAGACGCTTGTAATATTAAATAAATAATCTCAGTTATCTGTCTATAGTATACCCGGATGTCGAAATTTCGAATTTAGTTAGTGGAGTTTCACTTTACGACAACCGCAAATTCGAAAACCTATGTTATGGATTGATAACTTAAATTTTCTGGACGAGTGTCCAAAACAAGAGAGAAACTCGAAGTTGAAAGAGAAACTCGTGGCTGTCTGCTAGATAACCCAATTTTTCGATCGTAAACTTAAGTTATCAATTCGAAAACCTAGGTTATCCGGCTCTCCTACCTTGTAGGTTTTATCGCATAATTTTGTGGATGTTGTACGCAGATACCTGAGCAAATGTATAAACATATTATGCCTCTTAGCTCGATGATAGATGTTTTGTGTGGCAGTCTGACTCGCAAAAATGCCCCCTCCACCTTCTCAAACCACATCTTACCAAATGCTGATGAAGGGTTAACGATTTTTCCTTGTGCTTCTCCGGGATTTTTCAAGGTTATTTTTCAGATACCCTGGCTTATGTTTTATCATAATCCGGTTGTTTGTCAAACATTCTGCACTAGGTGTTGCCTAGACACGCATCTCTAGAACCCACCCTTCATTACGAGTCAAATTTCAATATCAGGAACCAGCTAGGTATTATGGTCGCATTCAACTCATTATAATGCTATGTTTACTGCGTTTATTACTTGACTATGTGACAAAAAATAACGGGGTAATGTTATTCTTGAAAATCGATACTATTGTGACCCTAAAGTCCAATATTGTGTCAAATATGGCCACCATATTCCTTAAAATTAGAGGTTGCCCGCAAGTCGCAGCATATATTCTCAAAGATGTGTATGGAAATTCACGTTTGAAGCTAAAAAGTATACGAGGTAAATTAGTGTGCATAATGAAGTAACTAGTCGTTGAATATGGTATAATTGAGGAATTCTAGAACAATCAATCATAGATAATTCATAATGGTGTCAGTGAAAGTCTTGAATAATGATATTTTTATTATCTTTTTCTCTCCCCAATTTTGAATTTAACCATCATTTTTAATATGAAGACTAAGCAGATGGGCGCAATGTGTTTGTTTATGGCGAAAGAGCCTTTAGTTTCGATAAATTTGCACAATCAACTAAGAATAATGCCTTTATCTATATAAGTATCATGGAAAAGCAGGATTTTCAGATGACCCCATAGGGCTACCATTTTGAATTTGACCATCAAAGTCCGATCTTGGGAATATGCAAATATATCAGATTCAAAATGCTAGATATATCTCGATTTTGATAAATTTGCACAATGAGCTAAGAATAATGCCTTGAACGAAACGAGCAGCATGAAAATGAATTTCAGATGACCCATATGGCCGCCATTTTGAATTTGACGATCAAACCTTGAACTTAGGGTTTTATGAATAGATTCAAAATGAACCTAAGACGTTAGGCAATGCTTAGACATCCGTCTGTTCTAATAAATTCTCGCAATGAGCTAAGAGTAGTGCCTTGAACTATACGAGCAAGATGGAAAAGTGTGATATTCAGATTACAAGCGTCTAGTCCGTCATTCATAATCCAGCCGCCGTCCATTAGAGAATATCCGCGTCCATAATCCAAAGACCTATTCCATTTTCCATATAACAGTATTAGCACCAAATTCAAAAAGACAATCATAGTATACATAAACATAGGCTTGTTTCCTGCAAAGAGAGAAGCGGTCAACAGTTTTCAAAGATGCCGGCAAGACATCATGATGTTCCAAAAATATCAAATCCGTATCGCTGATCAGTATTCTGAATCCATAATATTCGTTACAAAGTCGTCATCTAAAGAATGATGTATCTCAGTCACGCTTTGATTGTGCCTGTTCATATGAGTACAATGAGGATCTTGAAGTACATGGGTTCATAC